>JAKJMR010000138.1:1483534-1516034 GCA_024449315.1 Daboia siamensis | reverse complement strand
GTGTGGGTGCATCCAAAGTATTCTTAGTTCATGTACCCCCAGCATGTGCTTCAGCAGAAGGGAATCCCATTTAGCCCACACAATTCTCCCTGGCCTCTTTCTTTTCTTTCTATTCAAGGCTCTCTGAAATTGGAGAACATTGAGTTTTCAACAAAACCTATCAAAGAACCCATTTTCCATACATTCTATTCCCCTTAAGGTTTATTTAAGGCTATCATGTTGTTGTTGTTAGTTGCAAAGTCATGTCTGACCCATCATGACTCCATGGACAACATTCCTCCAGGCCTTCCTGTCCTCTACCATCTTCTGGAGTCCATTTAGGCTCACGCCTCCTGCTTCAGTGACTCCATCCAGCCACCTCATTCTCTGTCGTCCCCTTCTTCTCTTGCCCTCAACCTTTCCCAGCATTAGGCTCTTCTCCAGTGAGTGCTTCCTTCTCATTAGGTGGCCAAAGTATTTGAGTTTCAACTTCAGGATCTGGCCTTCTAAAGAGCAGTCAGGGTTGATCTCCTCTAGGACTGACCGGTTTGATTGCCTTGCAGTCTAGCACCGTAGTTCAAAGTCCTCAATTCTTTGGCTCTCAGCCTTTCTTATGGTCCAACTTTCACTGCCATACATTGCAATTGGGAAGACCATAGCCTTGACTATACGCACTTTTGTTGGCAGGGTGATGTTTCTGCTTTTTATTGTGCTGTCTAGATTTGCCATGGCTTTCCTCCCCAGGAGCAAGCGTCTTTTAATTTCTTGGCTGCAGTCCCCATCTGCAGTGATCTTGGAGCCCAGGAAAATAAAATCTGTCACTACCTCCATTTCTTCCCCATCTATTTGCCAGGAAGGCTATCATATCTGGCTGCAAAAGTCCTGATAGTCACCAGATGGCCACAAAAGACAGAAAAATATCTAGCTCTTTGTTGTTGCCTAAAGATTGTTATTGAAAGTTTGCTATTATGTCAGGCACAAAGGACCAATTCCACAAATGAAGTCCAATTAAACTGATTCATTGGTAAAAAGCCAATCCAGAAGAATCTTCTTAACTAATGGTTAAGAGTTAGATAAGGATTGGAGTTAGATAAGGATCCATAGAATGAAAGGTCTTAATTGGCTTATGCTAGGTGGGGATTCTAGGCTGATCCCTTTTTTAACTTGGGCCCAGGTTCTGCCACTCTTTCTCCCACATACTATGCCTATATGAGGAGTTGACTTACTAAGCCTTTCCCTTATGGCTTGAAATCTCTTTAATGCACCCAGGACTTGTCTATTTAAAATCCCTTCTATTTAAAGTTCTTGCAGTTGGCTCCCATTTATTTAAATTAGGTTTGTTATTTTCCACAGTCGGCTGCTAGCTTTTCCGCCTTACAAAATATGGAACTGTTTACCATATAGGATCAATTTGATGTGAGAGAAGTGGAGTACTCACCATGAAATCCAAGGGTTTTAATTTGCAGGAAATGATGGATAGAAGAAAACATACTTCAGAAACATTTGAAAACTGATGATTCTAAATCACAACATTGGGCTCTTAACTAAGAATTCTCATTGTGCACATTAAATACTGGTGTCCACAATGTTCAATTTTTCAAGAAGGTGCATGAAATTAATATTCCAGGCATAAGAGTTGAGGCAGAACCTTTGTGTATATGGTGCTATTTTTTATGGCCTTCTTTTGTTATATTCCTTACTCTTCTCCCAGGGCACTCCTGCAATTAGACATAAATACTTCTCGTTCCAAGCATCAGATAAAACAAAGAATACTGATTAATTGTTTTTGCTGTCAGGAAATTTCTCTTTAGTTCTAAGATCTGGATCGAGATTGAATTTGTACATGTCATTTAAGAAATTCATTACACAGGGTGAATTATGCCACCATCAGTTTCTCATCTCCTTTTAGTTTAGCATCTCTTGAGTTAGTGAACTTACCGTAACAGCAGATTTTGGTTTAAAGCTGTATTAAAATTTGCTTCTGTTCTGACACTTTCTTGTCTTGACAACATTGCTCAGATACAGAGTTTTTGCCAAGAGTTCTCCCTAAGACAGGACATTTGTCTTCATGATAAGCATTTTTGTATAGTTTTTTTCTTGCAATATTTAGTTGCAAAATTTAGAATGGATTTTGAACGCCAAGGAGGTTTCATTTGGAGCCTGGTTTTTTGTTTAAATGAAAAATTAGATGATTTTGTATTCAAATACAAATGAAATTCTCTCTTGTCCTTAATGATGGATCAGGATCATTCGATTGTTCCTATATCTTCTAAATTTGCTAAATGAATGCTGCCCTCTAGATCAATTTTTTCTCAACCTTGGCAGCTTTAAGAGATGTGGTCTTCAATTCCCAGAATTCCCCGGCCAGCATGAAATTTCTGTCAACTTTTAGCTGCTTCTTTATGTAAGTAGATTTCATCCCAATAAGTGTTTAAAGGCTAAGATTTCAGGAAACAGTAGAAACCTGGATAAATCAATTTTTATTTCCCCCCAATCCTAAAAAAGTCTTCAGATTTTTATTGCTTTTCATTCGGAATACATCGCAACTGGTCCTTTTAATATGCTTTAACTTTTATTTGGGTGATGATAATAATACAAAAATGAGAAACCCTCCATCTCTCCCACTGCAAGGTCATGCTATAAAACATGCTTGAGGAAGAGCATTTAACTCAATTTCTACACTTTGGATGGAATGAAGCTTCTCTGATTTTTTTCCCCCTACATGAAGCACTTTATGAGAAAGTTTATTTGATTAACCTTAGATGAGATTTCCAAAGACACATAAAAAGGCCATCAGAAAAGTCACTATTTAACGGGAACAATAAACACTGCCTCACGAACAGAGTATAATAAAAAGCTTTAAATCAAGCAATGAGTGTCAATTGTGCAATGGGGGTGTTGGGGTGGTTATGATGAGGCATCATGGCATTATATCAGTTTTAAAATGAAAAAAAAAAAGAATTCTTATAACAATAAAAATTCTTGTGGGCTCAGTCCAAAATACTGTCTCTTTGAAGGTGACATAGGGGAAAACTGATATCCTTCATTTCTCAGATTTCCCAAAGACGCTTTTAATAATATCTTCATTTTATATGTTCTTATTTTCTGAAAAATGCTTTTTATCCACATAGTAGTTTTGGTGTCTGGACTTAGGTTAGAAATATTTTGATAAGAAGTACTAAAACTAGGAAGGGCAGTTATCTTATGATCAAAGGTTCTACTTTTTCAGAGGGGAAGAAATATCCTTTCCTGGTTCGGATAGCTATAATGTCATGGAGTCATGCCAATAAATGGTGCTGATTTTAAAAAGTTGTCTGGATTACATTCTCCTTCCCTCCTTCTCCTCCCTCCCTTCTCAGCCAATGGATAGTTAACTAGTTAACTATCAACGGGTAGTTAGGACTGAGAAAATATCTACAGACTCCTCACATCCTGGACGTAATCTATTTCAACTTCTCTCCTCAGGATACGCTCTAGAACATTGCATGCCAAAACAACCAGACATAAAGATAGTTTTTTCCCTCATGCCATCACTCTGCTGAACACTTAATTCCCACAGCACTGTCTCGTTTCTCATCTTTTCTCACCTTCTCCTATTGGTCTTTGTAATTTATGATTAATAATTGTAACTATGATTACAACTGTGAGCTTATGTACCAGAGAAAAATTCCTTGTGTGTTTAATCATACTTGGCCAATAAAGAATTCTAATTCTAATTCTAATTCTAATTCTAATTCTAACTCTAACTCTAACTCTAACTCTAACTCTAACTCTAACAACTCTAACTAACTCTAACTCTAACAACTCTAACTCTAACTCTAACTAACTCTAACTCTAACTAACTCTAACTCTAACTCTAACTCTAACTCTAACTCTAACTCTAACTCTAACTCTAACTCTAACTCTAACTCTAACTCTAACTCTAATCCTATCCTATCCTATCCTATCCTATCCTATCCTATCCTATCCTATCCTATTCTATTCTATTCTTTGCTTATTGCTTATTCTATTCTATTCTATTCTATTCTATTCTATTCTATTCTATTCTATTCTATTCTATTCTATTCTTTGCTTATTGCTTATTCTATTCTATTCTATTCTATTCTATTCTATTCTATTCTATTCTATTCTATTCTTTCATTCCATTTAGTTGTGCTCATCTTATTGAAAGACTTCCAAAAGATTGCAAGAAAGATGGCAAATAAAGATTGCCACCGATCTTTATTTACAAATGAACTTCAGGAGATTTAGGACTAGAAACAGCCTGCAGGGTGTGAGCTGCCTAGCCTCATGTGAAAGGACCATAAATGAGAAGGTCCAAACTCATGTTTTCAATTCATGATATTGTGTAGTTATTCATATTTCCCAATCCTTGATTTCACGACAACCACCAGTTTAGAAGGAAAATGCCCTACAGCACAGCTAAGGATTGTAATTCATCTTTTGCCATGATGACGCATTCCAGCAGTATGTTCACATAAGCTTTCTCATTCAATCACATTTCTCTCCTCTTTCAGAGAACATAGAATAATAGAGTTGGAATGGACCTCGGAGATTTTTGAGTTCAATCCCCTGCTTGAGCAAGATACCCTATACAATTTCAGACAAATGGGGCACCCACAACTTCTGAAGGCAAGCTGTTTCATGGGTTGGTTGCTGTCACTGTTAGGAAAGTTCTCCTTGGTTCTAGGTTGCTTCTCTCCTTGGTTAGTTTCCAACCATTGTTTCTTGTCTTGCTTTGGTGCTTTGGAAAACAGTTTGATCCCCTCATCTTTGTAGGATCTTTTCAAATATTGGAACTCTGCTATCATGTCACCCCTAGTCCTTCTTTTCATTAGACTAGACATATCCAATCCCTATAATCCTTCTTCATATGTTTTAGCCTCATGTGATCTTGTTGGGGAGAGAGAGAGAAAGAGAGAGAGAGAGAGAGAGAGAGAGAGAGAGAGAGAGAGAGAGAGGGAAAGAGAGGGAGAGACAGAGAGAGGGAGGATTTGGGAGGGAGGATGTTCTCCATCTTTCTATAGATGGAGAACATCCTGGATACAAACATTTTCAATTAATTTGATACCTAAAGAGCAGCCTGGCTGGTTATCTAGAAAGGCTCTAAGAAAATTTGTAAAAAAGCAGATTGATTCTAAAATGAATTGAAGAAATTGTACCTAAAATAAGGAAATGAATGATTCTGAATCTCAGACCATGCCTCCAATATATTATCTTGTCCTGGTAATTCTTGAATTTCTGATTTATGACCCATTACTTGAAAGGGAGGAGACACCAGCAATAAAAAGTCTGCTAGAGACAATATCTAATTCCCACCTTCTGGATTTGTTTTGGTTTTTATTGTTATGCTTTCAAATTTATGGGAACTGCTACAGTCTTATTTGAATTATTTTAACATTCTCTATTGTTTGGAGCTAATATAAAATTCAAACAAAATAATGAAATAATTTGATCATCAGAGGAGATTGCAAACTGTGATTTCATCATTCAGGAACAAAAGGCTACCTTTGTAAAGCTAAGAGTTAAAATGAAAATAATTAATTGTAGCAGAGTTGTTTGACATATTTTATTTTCATTTATTCCACACTGCTTCCCTACAGTGAAGTTAGGATTGTAGTTTCCCAATTCCCAACCTCCGTGGCTGGCCAAGTTAAGGACAGCTGATTTAATATACTTAAGAAGTGTCGCTATTGTCCTTGATCTCTGCTACTGAATTGGCATGAAGGGAGGAGGAGAAGAAAACCTCAGTGGTTCTTCTGGGTTAAGCTCACCCACTTTATGGAAAATAGAGCATTTTATTCCTTCGTTTGAACTTCAGTAGGCAGAATATGTTCATTTGAAATAAATTAAATTCTGGTGTGGTGGAAATTATTCCATAACAATGGATTCAGGAATAGAAAACATTTACTCCTGCATAGTATCATTTATCTAGATTTATCTAGACTAAGAGACAAAGGGATGCGGTGGCTCAGTGGGTTAGGACGCTGAGCTTGTCGATCAAAAGGTCGGCAGTTTGGCGGGTTGAATCCCGAGTGCCGAGTAACAGAGTGAGTGCTTGTTACTTGTCCCAGCTTCTGCCAACCTAGCAGTTTGAAAGCACGTAAAAATGCAAGTAGAAAAATAGGGACCACTACGGTGGGAAGGTAACAGCGTTCCGTGCACCTTTGGCATCTAGTCATGCCGGCCATATGACCACGGAGACATCCTCGGACAAGCGCTGGCTCTTCGGCCTTGAAACGGAGATGAGCACCGGCCCCTAGAGTCGGAAACGACTAGCATGCATGTGCAGGGGAACCTTTACCTTTACCTTATGAGAGACCCAATAGTTAAAGCTAAGAATAGAATAGAATAGAATAGAATAGAATAATAATAAAGTTGGAAGGGACCTTGGAGGTCTTCTAGTCCAGCTCCCTGCCTGAGCCTATACCATTTCAGATAAATGATTATACAGTCTCTTCTTGAAAGCCTCCAGTGAGGGAGCACCCACAATTTCTTGAGGCAAGTTGTTCCATTGGTTCATTGCTCTCACTGTTAGGAAATTTCTTCTTAGTTCTAAGGTTGCTTCTCTCCTTGATTAGTTTCCATCTATTGTTTTGGTGCTTTGGAAAATAGTTTAACTCCCCTTGTCTTTGTCCCTCAAATATTGGAATACTGTTATCATGTCACCCCTAGTCCTTCTTCTCATTAGACTAGACATACCCAATTCCTGCAACCCTTCTTTGTATGTTTTAGCTTCCAGTGCCCTAATAATTTTTGTTGCTTTACTCTGCCCTCTTCTCCACATTTTTTTTTTAATATTGTGGTGACCAGAACTGGATGCAGTATTCCAAGCATGGTCTTACTAAGGTTTTGTAAAGCAGTATGAGAAATTCACATGATTGATAAGCCTCTTGGTTCAAAAATGACATGGCTGTATCCTGCCAGAATTTACACTACTAGCACTTTCCCCTCATAGCTGAGTTGAAGTGAATGTTTTCTTGGAATGGCAGGAAATGATACCGATAGTCCTTGACTTAACAACCCCAATCAAGCCCAAAATTTCTGTTGCTAAGTAAGACAGTTGCTAAGTGAGTATGGCCCCATTTTACAACCTTACTTGACCCAGTTGTTAAATGAATCAGTGCAGTTGTTAAATTAGAAACATGATTGTTAAGTGAATCTGGCTTTCCCATTGACTTTGCTTTTAGAAAATTGCAAAAGGAGATCACATGACCCCGGGTTGCTGCAACCGTCATAGATACAAGTCAATTGCCAAGTGTCTGAATTTTGATCAGGTGACCCTGGGTATGCTGCAATGGTCATAAGTATTGAAAAATGGTAATAGGTCACTTTTTACAGTGCTGTTGTAACTTCAAACTGTCACTAAATTAATGATTGTAAGCAGGGCTTTTTTTGTCATAGAATGCCCAGAATGAAGTTCTGGCACCTTTTTTGGATGGAACCTTTTAGGGTAGGTAAGGTGGGTTGTATGACATGTGTGAGTTCTGGCACATTTTTTTTTTTTACAAAAAAAGCACTGACTGTAAGTCAAGGACTATATTCTCATAAAATTGGCCATCCCATTGCTGATTCCTCTTTTATCTCTATTGCCTCTCTCCCAGTCACTATGACCCTATGACTTCCCTTCAAGTTAATGGGGTGAAAGCTTAACTTTTTACATACTCTGAGGTTGCCCTTGAATAGTGCGGAATGAATGATAAGTCTAAGGACAACATAAGAATGCCTCATTCTCTTTATGAGCTGGGGCCAGATAAGGGCAATGCCATAGGAGCATAGCAGAAAAATGATGTTGCCAGGGTATGCATGTGCCAGGCTTAAATGCAAATGGGAAAAGGCATTCATTTTTTTTCCTTTAGCATTCAGACAGAAGTTATAATACAAACCATGATAAGAGCTATTCCACAATGGCAGAGTCTACACCCAGAAGTAGTATGTTCTCAATTTCTGGGGGCTTCAAAAAAGACATGGGATGGTCATCTTTTGATAATGTCTTAAGTGTGAGGAATCTGAGCTTGATTGTTTTCTTGCAGATATTTTATTACCCAAACTAGGTAACATCATCAATGCCTTAGTTTTTCTGCTTTCAGCTCCAAAATTAGATAGTTCTAAGATCTTTTATTTCCTCTACCTTGTCGTAGCTGCTAAACTATGGCATCGAAATATAGCATTTTAGAGATGTTATACAGTAAATACATAAATAAACAGCTACCGAGGTGGATTAGGGACAGGGAGGAGTAGAGACCCTTGTTTATAACATTTCTACAATGTTCATCTCTCTAAATGACTTTGGGTGATTTAGAAACATTATAGTAAAATAATATAAAAAACATGACTAAAAGCACAGTTAAAAACAAAAGTAAGAACAAGGTTAACACTTACAAGTTAAAAAGTAAGTATCAAAGATAAGAAATCCACAAGGCTAAAAGGTTAACAAGGCAGAAGGAGTGCCCTCAAGCCGCTAGTCTTCCCCAGCCATTATACTCTTAACACCTTTGGGACAACCATGACCTGGATGGTTGAGAGTCTCCTCAGACATTAGACTCTTAGCCTCCCATGCTAATTGTCAGAACCAGGTCTTCATATTCCCAGAAGGTCAAAAGAGTGAGGACTCATCTCACCTCTGGGGCTAAGGATAGGGGCAACCGCAGAGAAGACCCTCTTTCTATATCCCACCAGTTAAAATTCTTTAACTGATGGGAGTTGTAGCATATCGATGGGGGAATTGCCATCCTTCATTCTACACACTCCCTTTCTTCCTGACAATTTTAGTAGCTTGATTTTGAAAAGCTGGAGAAAATCCCAACTGTGAGCAAAACTGGTGGGTGGTTGACTCCAGTGAGTCACAGGAAGCCCCTGTGTTCTAGAGGCTTATTATATTCCAAAGCTTCTCTGAAATGCTGAGTAACGTTTTACTGATATTGGTTTGGATTTTTTCTTTTTTCTTTTTCTTTTAAAAAAAGAAACCCTGCTATTTTTATGACAGATAACTCAAAGCTAATAATGTTGCTGAAGCCGGTCTTAAACAAAATAAATCCATCTCATCTTCTAGCTTTCCATTATTCGGTGTGTGGAATAACCATAACAATAGCAGCAAACTGCAATTAAAACCAATGTGAATTTAAGCTTCAGGCTGAATGTCATAATTGGATAGAACCTGGTGGAAAATCCATCTCTTTCTTCAGGCAACCTTGCCACTGAATGTATAATCTGATATGCTGAGACCCCCAAGATGTCTTTCTGAGAATAAACAGAAAGAATTGCTGAGGCAAATTGGATTTGATTTGGAATTCTTATGTAAACCCTGAAGGGGCTCGCTAGGGTGGAACAAATGTCTTCAGGGACTGTCGCTTTTAGTAAATTTCTTATCTTGTGAAGTCTGTAGGTGCAGCTAGTTGATGGGACCATATCATATCCTTGACACTTATACAGACTGGGTTGCATCCAAAGTACAAAGGGAAGAGAAGGATGGAGTCTGGCGGTCAGCTGAGAAAGAAGAAAATAATTTGACTTACTGTATGAATGAAGGCGTATATATGTGTCCACCAATTACATACTAGGTAATTTGACTTATGCATGGAGGGGAGGACATGGGTGGGGTAAGATAACTCAAAGGCTCTTTGCATATATCTTTTTTCTATCCATAATGTTTTTACATTCATGTTTTAATTAAAAAATTAATGCTGTACTGACCTGTATTTTCTAGTGAAGAGATCAGTGTGAAGTCTTTCAGCTGGGAGTTTATTCTGGAGATGGACAATTATCTGGGTATTAACATACAACAACACAAACTTGCATGCGATTATGAGTAAACATTGTCCTTCACATCTATGAGAGCATCATAACAGACATTTTCTGATCATAAAAATGGGTGAAACATGAATAGGAAAGGATAAAAGAAAGAAAAGGGACATTCCAGTACACAGTCATCTTTTCCTGATCCTGCATGATACAAGATGGTGCATATTAACCTGTGTAAGGATTCCAGGATCAACATTGTTCTTTGAATGGAAAGAACATATGGCCAAATGCTTACCTTCCCCTCTTCTTATCCTTTATTTAGCCCTAAGATTTGTAAATGTTTCAGCAGTTGGTTGTGATGAAATGGAGAAATTGTTTCTTCAGATTTTTCTGTGTGAGAGGTTTCTAGTACTAGTGGCAAAAATGCATTTTTGTTGTTTTGGAAAAGGAAAACACAGCTTCTGCCAAACTGTCTCCTTCTGAGTCCTTTCAGAGGTCCATGAGTCAAGGGCATTCTTGGAGATGTCTCAGACCATTTTCACAGTTGCATAACTGCCTCTGCAAATATGCTCCACATTGTTCAGAGACATTGAGCTACAGAGAGGTTGTCATGTGTCCTCTTGATGGGACTTTCCTGTCTGGGTTTACTCTCTGACCATATTGCCACCATCTGGATCACATGACATGATGTGTCCAAAGCAAAGGGGTCATTTGATGCCTATGGGCTTAAAAATAACTCACATTCCACCCTGAAATTCTTTGAAACCAATGAGCTTTTCTGTGCAGCCAACCTCCCGCTGAGTTTGGTGATGGTTTTGCAATGTCACTGAAATGGCTGTCAGGAATGTCACCACAACATAAAGTCACCCTAAAGCCTTGGATTAAAAGTAAGAGAGAGCCACAATGGAATATATAATGGGTATTCCATCTTACCAATGTTTTTCCACATGGGTTTCCACCAAGATGTACACTAAAGTCAAAATCCTTCGAAAGCTTGCTAGTGTTATAGGTAAGCGTGATCATGGGCTTGTGTTTCCCAATATGGAAGAATAATGGCTAGGGGCTAACATCATGGGAATGCTATGCTCCTAATATGGCGTTTTGGGTCATTCCTGGAAACTCTGGAGATAAACAATGAAGTTCAGTTGATCTTAGGCAGCATATTCTGCTGTCCTTCAGCTTGGCTGTATCAACCGCTCATCAAGGGTTTCTAGAGAGTATGGTTAAAAAAAATGTCAATATTTTATTTTAACAGACTATCAGAATAAACAGAGTTGGAAGGGACCTTGTAGGTTTTTTACTCCAACCTTCTGCTCAAGCAGGAAACCCTATACCATTTCAGACAAATGGTTGTCCAATCTCTTCTTGCAAACCTCCAGTGTCGGAGCACCCACAACTTCTGGAGGCAAGTCATTCTACTGGTTAACTATTCTCACTGTTAGGAAGTTTCTCCTCAATGCTAGGTTTCTTCTCTCCTTGATTAGTTTCCATCCACTGCTTCTCATTCTGCCTTCAGGTGCTTTGGAGAACAGGCTGACCTCCTCTTCTTTGTGACAGCCCCTTAGATTTTTTTTTTTGTGCCTTCAAGTTAGAAAACTGTCTGGGCAAGTGCAACTGTTTAGGCAAGTCCTGCAGGGGTTTTTTTGGAAGTGGTTTTGCCATTGCCTCCTTCCTAAGACTGAGAGAGACATAGATTGGCTTTATGCCTAAAGTGGGATTAAAAATCACAGTCTCCATGTTTTTAGCCGGATGCCTTAACCACTACACCAAAATGGCTTCAGTATATCTCTAACCTTTGCCTATAAAGAAGAAAGAGTTCTGATTATACTGTCATACCCTCCATCTTGACTGTTTTGATCTTAATCTCTGGTTCCTTGCTGCTCACTTTTCTAAAAGTTTTCAGGCTGCATTGGAATATACTACTTTTTCATGGGGGTCAGATTCGATATGATTCTCACTTGGACAAATCCAACAGCTCACAGGTAGAAACCAAATTACAGAGAGAGCTGCAAAAATGGCAGTTTTTCTCTTTTCCTTTTCAGTAGCCCTGGGAAAACCAGAGATGCTGTCACTGTGGGAACAAAACAGACTACCCGAGACTGCAAAACCCACATGTAATCACAGTAGGGGGAAAGAAAAAACTTCGGTAACCTGTATAAAACAACAAGCTTATCAAATGAATATTTTATAAAGTACCTTTTGCGACTGGATGCAGTTAAACATTCATATGTATGCTCATGCACACAAATGCTGGTTTGGAGGGAAAAACATAAAAAGCAATATTAAAAACATAACTCAAAATACTTCAAGTTCAGGCTCCAAAGATGATTCCTAATACAATATACTCAACTGCAATTCCAGTGTTCATTTTAATATGTACAATAATGTTCCTATGGAAACCAGAACTTTCACAGGTCGCTCTGTGACTTGGGCAGCTGTTATTAAAATAATCTTTCCTTCCTTCCTTCCTTCCTTCCTTCCTTCCTTCCTTCCTTCCTTCCTTCTTTCTGACTTAAAAGTTTGATGTCAACCTTACAGGTGGACCAGACAGAAAATATGCCTAATGTTTCTTATACTAACACTAAAGCTAAATACTACTTTATTGTAAAGCTACATTAACAGAATTTTGCAACTTTGAAAGTAGAATTCTCTTGCTCTATCCATTATGTAGCTGTAGGCTATGTTCCCTCTTATCTGAACATTCTAGGCAGAAATTCTTTGCCTGGTTTCCCAGTCTTTTCCATATATCCTTACATTAGTATAGGCAGAATAATGACTTGCTATGGGGATTTTAAATGGTAACTGAGTTTTAATTAGCTCAGGTGAATTGTGGGCATTGTCCACCTATGTTCAGCAATCAAATGTGGTTGGATTGTACTAGTCCTTCTTCTCCAGGGAAAGATGACAAACCTCTAGCATAAGACATAGAAGTATACTATATGTCTAGATTTTTCAACTTTACAAAAACCTAGAATTAAATTTCTACTTTTGAGATATGTTAGATCCATATGGACCACAAGTTATTGAAGTAACTATTATTTTAGTTTTGAAAATTACAAAAGAAGGTGTTTTTTTTTAAATGATCTGTTCTTTTTTAAAGTAAGATTTTCTAAAATTTCTTCAGACTCATAGATACGCCAGTGTTATCTTAAGGAGAAAAAGATTGTCAAATGATCTGTTCGTGTGCATGTATGGATAAACAGAACAATAGGAAAACCACTGTAGTTGTGAAGCTTGGTGGGCTTTGGTCCAGTCAAGTTGGACTGCAGCTCTATAAAAAAAAAACAAGATGCTGTTTTAAGTTCCTACTAATGTATGATTTCATTTGCAAAAATGAAATAGGACAGTAAGACAGGATGTGCATCTGAGATGAGGAAGGATTAGTATGACTGTATATTTTGGACCATAGTCAATCTAGGTCTTGGGAATGCTTAGACTTCTGTCTGAATCATTACAGTATGTCTCAGAAAGACATCATAACTCACTGGTAAGAACATGTTTTGTATGCAAGAGGGCCAAACCTGTATCTTCACATGGAAAATAGGACACAGAGATTGACTGAGACATCAAAACTGGCTTACTTTTTCCAACTAATAGCCTTCCATATGCTACTGGCTTGCAAGTCCAATGATCATGAGCAATGTTCATGGATGGTTGATGACACTCATAGATGGTTTGCAGATTCATAGTTCAGATTGCAGAAGATACAAAAAGAAGGAAAGTTTGAAATCACTGGTATTGGATTAAATTGAAATACTTATCTAAATCAAATTCAACAACTTTAGGATGTGTGGACTTCAGCTCACCGAATTCCCCAGCCCAATGCTTGAATCTTATCTCATTTGGAGGATTAGAAGAGATATAGGAAACTGAGTTAGTCCAATTACTGAAAAATAAATAATTTTGTGTTCTTACATATTTTTAGTTGGAGTGAGCCCCAAGTGCTTTCTAAGAACAATTTCAGAATGAACAAGGTCATATTGTACTCAGAATGATTTAGCTTTCTTGAGGTTAATTGAAAACGTTCATTTGGATAGTACTTATTCTTCCATAAGGCTGATTTTTTTTTTCCACTCTCAAATACAACAATGCATATTCCTCATAGAAAACTCTGAGTTTAGTGGCAGAATCTCATTTCAAAAAATGAACCATGAAGCAAGGGATAGAGAAATAAACCTTCAGCCAAAGTGAAAACTCATTTCAAAATAGAACCAAATAACTGAACAAGGAGTTATAGGATATCTTATCTACTTTTTTCTAAGTTCGGGTGACCTTCAGCTCTAGGGCATGTTGGGGAAGCCTAACCCTTTGCTTTATGCTGGAAAAAAAAAAGACTTAGAGTATCCTCAAGAAATAATTAGCCAGCCTGAAAATATCTCTAGTGGCAGAGAGCTTGTCACACTTCTTAGCTGAGTGTCAAACTGTTCATGCCTTCAACACTTTCCTAGCATGCTAAAGTCCGATGTGTGTCAATGTTCCATTTTAATATCATTCTAACACTTTCACTATAAATAGCAATATTGGCGTAAAGTCATTCGGTGGCCACTTCAATAGGTGCTAAATCCTACTGCAGGGATAAATGGGAGGAAATGTACAAATGAGACCACTATTGTCAATTTGTTATTAACAGCTCTTCTATCTGTATTAGCAGTCTTTGTAATGAAGGATTGTTTTGTTACCAATTTAGATAGTATTTGAAGATGAAGCAAAAATCATCTTTCCACAACACCAATTATATCAGAAAGCCATTTCATGGCAGTTTTATGCACAGAAGAAAATCACTGTCTAGGCCTGTAGTGGCGAACCTATGGCATGTGTGCCACAGGTGGCACGCAGAGCCCTCTCTGTGGGCACGCGCACTATCGCCCCAGTCCTAGTAGGCCTTCAGCTGGGTTTTATAAAACCTTTTTGCTTTCCGCCACCATGTACTGTTACCAGTGCTGTTACCACTGCAGCCATGCCCACCCAATGGGCCATGCCCAACCAGCACCCAACGATACATAAGTGGGTTTCGGGTTGCAGTTTGTGCACTTGCTCTCTAAAAGGTTAGCCATCACTGGTCTAGGCCTATTGAATATTAAAAAAGAATTACTCTCTCCAATGGAAGAGAATCTATGCAGCTCAGGGTTGAACTGTGGGGTCCTTGCTGCTCTCTGAGCTTGGTGGTTTGCTTGCAGGTGTTTCATTGCCCAACTAGTAAGTAGGTCCCTTGAAAATCCATGAAATCTACTGATGTAGTATTTAAAATTCTAGTAAGATAAAGGGGATCCAAGATCAAATCTCTATTCAGTGATGGTGTGAAGGAATGTAGTCTGGATTCCCTGGAGGGGAAGGCTGCTTTCCAGAGGAACAAGAGACAACAAACTTTAGGTAGTTTTATTGGGAAGAAGAAAGTTAAGGTAGCTCCTCCATAGAAGTTCTTTGAGTATATCTTTAATGATGCAAGTAAAGTTGAACTTTCGTTTCTGTCTGTAAGTGTAGAACAATAAAGGAAAGTGCTTAGAAGATACTTAGCATGTCTTTCTTGGTTTTTGGAGCCTGACAGATGGAGCTTACTGGGTGTCTTTTTTATTGTTATTCCTTGCCTAACCTACTTCACAAGATTGTTCTTCAGAATGGAAGTGGAGTGCGTGGGAGGATGACCTCTTTAGGGCTTTTTGACCTCCTTAGAAAAGCTGCAGACTCTTATGTGTAATAAATAAAGAAAATACTTCGTGACGGCATTGTAAAAATACATTTAATTTTACTTTACAAAAGAACTGAGCTTCTACTGATTGCTACGACACAACAGCATACACTTAATAAACCAACTTGGTCTTGTTCTGTTTCCGATGCTGCAGTACATGAGAACTGAGAAGATCAGGTTTGAAGGTCACACTCATAGGAATTCTCTGGTTCCTAGGAACCAGTCTCTTTCAACCCAACCTATTTCAGGGATCTAGCTATATCACCACCACCACCACCACTGTCGTTGTCATCTTTTTCATCATCATCATCATCATCAATGATTGGATTCATCCCCTGGTATTACCCAGAAAACAGAAATCCACCCAACCTTCTGATAACAAATTTATTCTTTAATCAGCAATGCGATAGGTTGCTTCCTTTTGTTTTTCTTATGATGACTTTTTCCTTTTGTTCACTCACTATCCTGGTGGGTGGAGGCTGTTTGATGTATCTCTCTGCAGAGATTGACTAAGAGCTTGCTCATGCAAATCCCTTCTCAATACATCTTCAGATTTAGGAGAACCAATTGTCATTGTCCAGGAAAGAGAAGGGAAGAAAAAAAAGCTTTTCTAAAAGCTGAATTAGTCAGTCCATAGATAACTTCCTCTTCACTGCTGATGGAAAGGAAACATGCTGAGTTTTAATATAATAACAGTAGTATGGATGGTGACTGCCAGAACCAACTTTTCTGCACTTGAGTAGGACAAAAAGAAAAGAAAAGAAAGAAGACTCTAATCAGCAAAAAACTCATTTCCACTTGTTCAGGCCAATGACTAAGACTGACACAACAGTGTTGATACAGTAAAAAAATCAGAGAAAATAGTCTGACTGGGAATGTAAAACATATTACGCGTGAATACATATTACAATGAATCTCTGATATTCTCCCAAACAGATTCCACTTCGGTACAGATATAGGAGCACCTTCATTCCAAAAACTGAATGAAAAACATTTCTTGATATAATATTTAGGTGAAGGAGAGAGGAGAGGAGAGGAGAGGAGAAATTTCATCAAGCAATTTTGAAAAGCCTATATTGGGTAAATCTAAAGAACAAGGAACAACATCAAAATTTTTGCTAGACCTTTACGTTGAAAACTATAGACTTCATCTGGAGTTGTAGCAAAAAAGAGTAGCATTTTTTTTTTTAAAAGCAACAAAATCCAGGCGACTAAAATAGTGCTCTTCTAACACAGACATTAAAACACAGAGTATTATTCCATGCAATACATCCTTAATAAAGTCAATCAAAGTTATTCTCTAATTAGCAAAGGCACAGCCCCTCCCCATTTGCTCGACCCAATCAATGAAACCAACCTAGACTTTTTTATTATCATTTGGGAAGGATCACCTAGCCCACTGTGGCTTATCAGAGAAAGACGGGGTCTTGACTGACCCCAGTGGCATCAGAAGCAGAGTTAAAAGATGAAAGTAATCCACAGCTAAAGGAAACAAGAAAAACCAAAACCCAAACCCTGAAAACTGGAAGTGAAGAATGTAACCAAAATGAACTGGTGTTCAGTATCTGGAGCAAATGACTAAAAGGGTAAGGAGAGGATCTGTTTAGCATCTTTGCGAAGAGTTTGCTTGGACTGGGGAAGGAGCAGCATATAACGAATACATAAAGCAGTGAGAAAAGGCTGGGCCTATTATTAGGCAGGGTGAACGGGGCATCTTAATGCTAGGGGTTATGAAGTAGAGTAGGAGATATGTATCAAGTGGGCTACTTTGCACCTGCCTAACTATAATAGTTAGGGATGCGGTGGCTCAGTGGGTTAAGACGCTGAGCTTGTTGACCAGATGGTCAGCAGTTTGGCGGGTCGAATCCCGAGTGCCACGTAACAGAGTGAGCGCCTGTTACTCATCCCAGCTTCTGCCAACCTAGCAGTTGGAAAGCACGTAAAAATGCAAGTAGAAAAATAGGGACCACTACGGTGGGAAGGTAACAGCTCTCCATGCGCCTTTGGCATCTAGTCATGCCGGCCACATGACCACGGAGACGTCCTCGGACAAGCGCTGGCTCTTCGGCTTTGAAACGGAGATGAGCACCGGCCCCTAGAGTTGGAAACGACTAGCACACATGTGCGGGGTAACCTTTACCTTTACCTATGTTTTATTATTTAAGAAACACTGCCCTCTGGCTCAGTCCCCTTTTGCTTTGGTAAAATTTTGATGGAAAAGCTCATTTATTCTAATCTGGCTTTAACTATTCCACCATACAAGTGTATGTATTTATAAGAGATTATTCCTAACTTATTATTGTTCTGCTTGCATGAAACGTGACCTTTGGCGTCTAGTCATGCCAGCCACATGACCATGAAGACGTCCTCGGACAAGCGCTGGCTCTTTGGCTTTGAAACGGAGATGAGCACCGGCCCCTAGAGTCAGAAACGACTAGCACACATGTGCGGGGGAACCTTTACCTTTACCTTTAACTATAATAGTTATGTCTTGCATTATGAAATATCCTACATCTTTAATTTTTTTTTTGTGAGCTGCTTGGAATCACCATGAGTTGTGTGGCCATTTAAATTTTCTTAATAAATAAATAGGAGCCCTACTGGCTCAAATGGTTTAGAAGGCAGTATTGCAGGCAAACTCTGTCCTTAGTCTGGAGTTTGATCCTGACTGATTCAAGGTTGATTCAGCTTTCCATCCTTCCGAGGTTGGTAAAACAAGGACCAGGATTGTTGAGGGCAATATGCTGACATTGTCAACTGCCCAGAGTGCTATTAAAGCACTATGGGGCGGTATATAAGTCTAAGCGCTATTGCCATTGCTAAGTGCTATTGCTAAATACATCTCACCCTTCCTTCATGGAAATTTTCATGTTTAACTGACAATTTGGGGCCACAACACTTGTCAGTGCTCTTAGGGCAAGACATGAAGTTGTACATTATTGAAAGCGTGTATGAAATGGATATATTTTTCCTGTTGGTGACGTTTATAAGAAAAGGCAGGTCCTCCGTGGTGAATTGTCATCCCTATGCCTGAGGTCTGCTTTTAATTAATGAGGACTTTTGGGCTGCATAGAGAAGTCTTGCCATGGAGCCCATTCAAAGCTTTCAAAGTAAGCCATAAAATTTAGTGGCATTTATAATGTTTTAATCTCCGTGCGCATAGCAGGGGGGCCCAAACTAAAGGGAAAATGTTGCTCTTTGCACAATGCAAGAATGTGGAGGGGAGATGGGGACAGAGAAGGAATGGGATTCATTTTCTCTTCAGCACAGTAGAGAGGTTATCCTGAAGCAGGTTTGATCTCTTTTCATATTCTGGGTGGACTGGAACCCTTAAGGAGGGTGAAAATAAATATACAAATCTTACCTCAGTCAAAAACTGGTGAACTGAAGTGGAAATCTCTCTGTGGGCTGAATTATACAGTTACTGGGTTCAGACATAATGTTAAACCATCTTGTGAATTGTTTTGATTTTTGTGTGTGTGTGTGTGATGTGAAAACTGGGAGGTGGGGGAGAAACATCTTCTCTTTCAGAAAGATCAGCCTTTTCACCAAGCCTCTAAGCAAGGCAGAGATATTCGAGACCAAAGCAGCTTTAAAAGAAGAGGGACCGCAGATTAAGATTGAGTCAAAGAAGAAAACTTCGCTTTGCTCGCACTCTAAATCAGAAGTGTGCAACCTTGGCAACTTAAGACTCATGGACCTCAACTCCAGCCAGCATGAGTCTTAAAATTGCCCAGGTTGGACACTTCTGCTTGTTCAACCATGCTGAAATTAAAACATAAGTGGCTTAGAGAGGCTTCTCCATAGTGTAGCCAGTTTATTAATGACATTAATGCATTTAACCTAAGTGACTTCTGTTACTACAATAGTAGATTGTGTGTGTGTGTGTGTGTGTGTGTGCGTGCGCACATGCTTGTGTGTGTGTATTTGTGTGAGCAGTGGGAACAAACTTGCTGGAAGAAGAGATGGCAAATATTAGTGTTAGAAAACAAATTATTTTTGATTCATTGAGAAGAAAGTCCTTGAACCTTTCCAGTAGATATCTGTCAGCCACAATCATTTTTACAGCTTCTAATGCTAGGAGATGAGAAATAGTGAGATGAAGTAATCCTTAACCTACTCCTTACCTCCTGCCTGAACAACACACAAAGATGTAATGTGGTTTGTCTGGTTATAACTTAACCATGGTGATTCATAAAACCATGGTGTATGGTTGAGAGCAAGGATGGGCAAGGAGAGCTCCATGGGAACCAAGTTTCCTTTTTGGGGTGTAGGAAGCCCCTTTGACCAGGATGGCTGAAAATAGACATTGCTTTCATCCATCTTTGGATAGGAAACAGATGAAACCTCTAACAGAAGCCCCAATAGATTATTAAACATAGTTTTAAAAAAGTATGGGCTATTTATGGATTGGGTCTTTAGCTGCTCTGATCAAACTCAGGTAGAATTTGCCAATTCTCCATGTCCAGGCCAAGAGGCTATGTTGAGATTCTTTTTGTCAGTTAGGTCAAGAGGTGGGAGGGGAGTACCCAGAAATAGATCTGGACTTCAGAGTGAACTCTGTTAATATTTCAGTGGGTAGTGAAAACTATTCTTTTCTCATGAATCCTCAGGAAGCATCTGTTTGGGGGTGGTAGAGCAGCATGATGCCTTAACTATGATATTTGAAATGTTTCTGTAGATATAATGCCATCAGGAGTCCATAGAGTACATCACAAATAAACAAAAAATCAGTCTAAAGAGCACTTTGTAGAGCTCTGCCAACATTCAGTGGAAACCCTTGTCCACCAAACATTGCCTGGCTTAATATAGTGTGGACAATTTATTAATTCTCTGTAAGAAATTAAGACAGCTGCTCTTGGACAGCTCAGTACCAACTGCAACACCAGAGTGGGTCTCTGTGTCATTTTGTTTAAAAGGGGAATGTCTCTGCTGGGATCCCCTCCTCACTGTAATTTGAGTGTTCATCTATGATTGGAATTTGAGCTGTGGTGCTGGAGAAAGCTCCTGAGTGTCCCTTGGATAGCAGAGGTGACCAACAAGCAAGTACTGGAGGACATAACACCAAACATGTCGTTGGAACAAAAAAATAAATAAATCACAAAACTGAGTCTCACTTATTTTGGCCATGTCATCTGGGGGAATTCACTGGAGAAATCAATTATGTATGGAATAGTTAGCAGTAAAAGGAAGCCAGGGCAACAAAGAACATGATGGCTGGATACTATCAAAGCTGACACCAGCCAGAGCATAGAAAAATTCAAAAAGTAGTGCAAGTTCGGAAGATGTGGACAGATGTGGTCCTTAGAATTGCCAAGAGTCAGACATGACTGAATGGAAAACATATCATCATCATCATCACCACCACTGTCGTCGTCGTCATCATCATCATCATCATCATCATTGATTGGATTCATCCCCTGGTATTACCTAGATGTTTGACTTTTAATCTCCATCAGCCCCAGCTGCATTGCTGAGGGCAAAGGATCATGGAAGCATTGGTCCAGAATATCTCTAGAAGACAACTGATTGCTTACCATTCATCTAAGTTGTATCACTTATGGATAATATTAGGTAAAAGGTAAAGGTTCCCCCGCACATGCGTGCTAGTCGTTTCCAACTCTAGGGGCCGGTGCTCATCTCTGTTTCAAAGCTGAAGAGCCAGCGCTTGTCCAAGGATGTCTCCGTGGTCATGTGGCCGGCATGACTAGTTGCCAAAGGCGCACGGAACGCTGGATAATATTAACATAGGATAAAAATAGAACAGGAAGAGCTTCTAAGCCAAGTGCACTTATGTACCTTTGTTAGGTTAAGCTCTTTATGGAAAAATGTAAAAAATGCAAAAGAGTTTAAGAAATTCTTCAAAATACAGCCAAAGTATTTTGGCTATTTTGGAAATAACAAGAACATCTTTATTTTTTCCCATGCATTTGTTTTCCAAGTCTTTTCAGGTACCTTTAGGATGCCTACCATAAGGACAATATTTTTGTAAACCACTGCATTTAAATTGTGCCTTAAGAACTCAATAACCTCCAATTTATCAACCACATCAAGTCCTTTATCTGCTTCACTGCTTAATAAAGCTAATAAGTGGCTTTCTCACTATTGGTATTTTCTATTTTTAGATTCCTAGAGTTATTTTTAGCTTCATTAAAATACCACTGGGTTGTCAAATAGGAAATAAACTTTAGGCCTGCCAATCACGAATGCTCCTATTGGGTTATGAATTAACTCTTTGTTTTTATTTTTTTTAAAAAAACACACATGTTTTTGAACCTGCAATCCTGCATGTATTTATCCAGGAATCAGTTGATGAAGGACTTATTTCTAAATGGACATTTGTAAGATTGTGCCGTGAATATCTTGTAATATATAAATATGCCACAGAGGGGAATCATAATGGGGTGCTTATCTTATATGATTAATTTGACCAACCACAAAGCTTCATCATATCACCTTGTCTGAGGTTATGAAAAACCTGTTGAGCAAGGTTATTACCCAAAGAAATTCTTTTTTTTCCTATTTTCTTTCTACTAACCACTCAATAAAAGTTTCAGGGATGAACAAGTTGAAAATCAAATTTATCACTTCTTCCTCTCTCAGGGCCAAAGGAACAAGAACAATCTTTATAAGCTCTCTCAGATGGTTCATAATGTTCCATTTGGAGTCCAAGCTGTGTGGCTGCACGTCTCTTTACAAGATCCATTGATAAATTATTGAGAGTATATCATAAAAGTGTCAAACAGGATAGGTTTATGAGACTAAGGAGCATAGGGTTAAAAGAAGTTATGTACAATAATAAATGTTTGGAGTAAATAGGCTGTCCACTTATATGAAGAGCACTATGTGAGTTGTTATGTTCAGGATGTTTTAAGCCCCTCAGGAGTGAATGGTATTTCTAAAGCTGACACTACACCCAATTTAACTGTTTCAGCAATATCAGGGTGAAACATAATTGTTTAAAAAAATCTTTCCATTTTCTCTTGAAAAATGTTTGCTAATTCATTTACATTGTCACTAAATACAAAAAAAAAATGTTGAGACTCTAGAAAGAGTGCAGAGAAGAGCAACACAGATGATTAGGGGTCTGGAGGTGAAAGCATATGATGTGTGATTGAGGGGACATATTGTTATAAGTGATATATTTAGTACCTGAAATTCTGCTATTTTGGGTAGACACAAGAACTCTGTAACAAATATTAATTTGAGGAACCTCAATTTAAGTTCATCCAGTATCGCTATCTCACACTGTATAAGCAATGGCAAGAGAATTTAGGAATTAGGATTTCTCTTTGAATATTTATTCTATTGTGGGTGGGGGAAAACCCCCCCCCCCCAAAGATGGTTACTCATTTCACCTAAAACTTCTATCAGCTTCCAGAAAGTAACCATGTCAATTTCTTTCAACAAAATAAGGTCTTGTGGCACCATAAAAAAAAAAAAAGATTATTGCATAAGCTTCCATGAATCACCTCATCAGCTGTACTGTAAAAGTTATAAACCAAAATTTCCTTTATGAATAAAGCTCAGATAAGTCCATCTAAATAGCGAGAGTCATGGGACAGTATTGAAGTAAGAAAACAACAATCAATGAACCAATGAATGAACAAACAAACAAACAAATCATCCAACCAGCTAGCCAGCCAGCCAGCCAGTCAGCCAACCAATCATTTTGCTCAACTTAAAGTATAAATGTAACGGTAAAGGAGGTTGTTTCCTTGCCTTCTTAGCCAACCCTCCCTTGCTAAACTCCTTTCATTTGTATGTTGGTCCATTTTTGACATTTGAAAAGGACAACATATTCCAGAGTCAAAGAAAATAAAGTGGAAAACTTTCTGAAAATTCCAAGGAGCCAGGCCAGTTATTGCTTTTCACAGTGGGCATATATAGAGACCATGGAAACCTCTTATAGAGGGCAAGATGCCCATAATGAACAATATAATTCTTGTTGTCAAGAAAAATCTAGCCAGCTATATTTGACTTAATCTTTCTTGCTACCATCTTTTATGGGATTTATTTGAAGAGTTCTACCATGTTCCAGTTCCTTTCTCTAGACTAAACATCACCTAGTTGTTCAGTTTTCCTTCCAGGATGACTTTCCACACTCTAATTGTCTATAGGAGAAGATCAGGAGTGGAGTGGAGTGGCGTGGAGTGAATCACATCATCCCGATTGCTATATATATTTTTAAAAGCCCTATGACAGCCTATCCCATATTTCTGACTTTCATGCACGAATAGTTCTATGAAATCTGTGCAAACCAGTTTTGAGGACAATTTTTCCATTTGTTAAATAGATTATGCTTCTATTTTCCAAAGGCATATATGTCATTTATTCGTCCACTAAATAGACTACAGTTCTAATGACCTCAATCCCTCATATATTCACAGGCATTTGTTCTTTCTGCTACCTAAGCCATAACTTTCAGCTCAGCCATCTACACATGCTTTCAATCTGAACTTTTCAACATTTTCCAAAGCTCCCAACACTTAACCGCAAAAATGTTACATTTATTTTTCCTTTATTCCCGGCTTAATCCGCCCAATCTGATTTTATATCTTAGAATTCCTCACTCATTTCTACATTGTGCCTCCCTCTCATAAAATACTTCACTAGGCCAGTAATAATCCTAGAAAAATGAATTGGGCTAATTCCAGTGGAATTAGCAACAACCTTGGCTGTTCTTTAATGAAATAACTGGGAAGGAATAAAAACAATTCGCGAAATCTACATGCCTTTTTTCTTCCACAGTCTAGTCTCATTTCAAAACAACAGACCTTATTAAAGGATTTCATGCTGCATTTCTAATTGTAGCTATTGCATAAGGAGGAGGAGGAGGAGGAGGAGGAGGAGGAGGAGGAGAGGAGGAGGAGGAGGAGGAGGAGGAATGCACAAAAGAACCAGTTTAATGTAGTGGTTAAGGCACTAGGCTAGAAAATGGGAGACCATGACTTCTAGTCCCATTTTAGCCGTGCAAGCCAACTGGCTGATTTTGGGTCATTTAGCTTTAACTCACCTTACAAGGTTTCTATTATGGGGAAAATAGGAGGAAGAGGATGTGTTGGATATGTTTGCTGCCTTGAGTTATTTGTAAAAATAATAAATCAGGATATAAAAAATAAATAAAATTATGGGCTCCAAGTATATCACAAGCCCAATAACTCTACAGAATAGTCCAGTATTTTATGAAAGGAGGTTAGGATGATAGGAATGGTTTAGTAAAATGGTCCAGCTATTGTGTAGCATAGATAGGGCCTTCAGTGAAGTCTCCGATTACTGTAAAGTGATGCTACAACTTGTCTGAGATGAATTTGTTGCGTGGCAGAGAGATATCAATGCTATACATTATATTTCAAATATGAAAAGGAAACAGAAACCCTAAAGATGCTGAGGATCTTGCTATCTTTTTTTTTCTCACTGGCTGTTTTAGTCTAGATTTTTGGAATGCTAACATACGCAGGTTCGAGCTATTGTTCATTCCTATATACCTGATCTAGAATATATTTTTCAAAAAGGAAAGTTCCAGTTTTTTCCACCCCACTATTCAGTCATTTTCCGAAGAAAGCAAAGCTGGGGAGATATTTTACCATCTCACAACTCTGTTCATTGTCTGGACGGTTCAGTTTTCTCAGTTTCATAATCCCTTCTAATCAGTTTCCCAGAGCTAACTTTCCCACCTGATTTTCCTAGCATATGATACTTTGCTTTGGCTCTCAAGTAAAACTGATTGCCCTGCAATTTTTAAGTGCCTCAAATTTTAGAGTACATGGAATCAGCAAAGGCCCAGAATGCTTGTCATAAATGCAATCAGGGTAAAGGAGAAGAGAGTGGTGTCTGATCATCGGCTGGCAATCAAATGCCATGGTCCCAAATCCTTAATCTCTACTCACACTGACACAACACAGCACCAGTTCTATTGGAGCAATACAAAAATCAGAGGCCATGCTATCACCCGCCACACTCATGAGTTCATTGAAGCCTGGCACTCCACAAGCAATTCCATCCACAGACACACTGACCTACAACCAGCCTACGAAACCCTCAGAATCCAAATCAACCATACAGCCAACCAGAGAGAGCGCCAACCTTCAACCAACCCACACAAGCCCCCCCCCCTCACCAGCAGGTCACCTCCCAATGACCCTGGCCTCAGGTAACCTCCCCATCACAAGACTCACTGATGACTCACACCTGACCCATCACAGGACCCATTACAGACCCTTGCTTGACATACCTACACCTGAAGCCCTTACAAACAGAGGAACACTGACATTCCCTAAACTCTGCTGAAGATGTTACCTGGCAAAACCTTTTGAAACCAACCCACAAGCTTGGAGAACGAACCTTCACCCTCATTGAAATTAAACATTTTAGTGGCTTCTTTATCCAGTTTCCACATCAGTTGACTTACATCGGCATATCTTAAGCCATCGTTTTTGAAGCTGGCTTGACTTCTCTAACTACTGTCAAAATTAAGTGCCACAGGAGTCTGTTGAAGTCAGTTCAAACCAGAAGTATTCTTCTTGAGCCTACAGGATTGCATGGGACCCCAAAGAATCTTCAGAAATTGCCACTAAATTATAACTTAAGCCAACCTTAGTTTTTTTTTTCTATCACCACCTACTTCCTTGTCCTGGTGGTTGATATTTGAAGCCCTTGATATATTGCTTAAAGGCTCAATGAGGCACTTGACTGTGGAGAACTATGCATCTCTGATTGAAGCAGGGAAATGTGGAGGAGGAAGTTTGAAGGACATTATCAGCTCAGGCAGGGTGAAGTTCACTCTCATAACATAAAAGCAGCCTTTGCTATATTGATGTATTCCAGATGTGCAGGGACAACAACACCATCCACTATTCCCCATCAGTATGGACTGGAAATGCTGGAAAATGTAATCTGAGCCTATCTGGATGGCACCATGTTTGGGATTGAAGAAGTCCAAATGAAAATTGAGTCCCAATGCAGGCCAGATATGGCGGCCGGTTACCAATTAAGTAATTCACGCTCCTTTATTTAACTAGGATTCGTCTGCACCCATCTTGTTGCAGGCTTTTAAAATACTTTCCTGGTGGAAATGCAGCATTCCTCATTTCATATGGAGCGATGTGTCGGCATTTCTATTTTGCATTTTTTTAAAAAAAGAATAGCAACATATGTTGCTGTCATCTTTTACAAATACTGCCGCCTCCTGCCTTTTCCAGTCTTCCAATTGTACAAACAACTTTCTGACACATGGTAGATAAATCCTAACAGGATAAAGGAGAGATACTACCAGCTGTTGAGTCATCTGGATTTGGGATAGTCACCATCCTCCATATCCTCCTCTGGCATATCAGGAATGAGCAGATGGATGTTTAATTGGTGGCAGTTCCTTTTAGACCATTTCAATTCATACATTTCAGTTCAAAAGGAAACAACTAACATCGAACTGAACTGCTATACTGAACTGAGAAGAAGGGGCCGATAAACAGCATTGAGTTCTCACTTTTTTGATTTTGTTTTCTAGGGGGATTAGTGGCATTGGAAATGGTTTCAGCTCTGGCAGTTCGAGCCCCAGTTCTGTGGGACGGGTGAGCTCCTGTCATTTGCCTCATGTTCTATGTGAGTAGATCGATAGGTACCACTTTGGTGGGGAGACAAGCTGGTGTTCTGTGTAGGCAGTCAGATTCCTGCTTGTTCTGAACCTTCCTGGTTGCAGTTCTTGTTTGTGAGGCAGCTCCAGGAAGGGAGAGGGGCTTGGGTGATGCTGCAGGAATTGCTGCTTGTCTTCTTCTCTGGTGCAAAGCCAGCTCGCCCTCCTGTGACACACTTTGGGAAGCCTCCAAGCGTGTCCTATAACAGAGCTGGTACCTTGGCAAGTCAAAGTTCTGTTCTGCAATAGCACTGTGGTCTCCTGGCTCCTGTAACAACAACAACAACAACAATAATAATAAATAACTCCCATTGCCTTCACTTCTTGATGTCTCACAGGAAATTCAGCACCATTTTCTCCTTTTTTTTTGAATTGTCTAGAAAAAGGAAAAAAAAAGTTAAATGTGGGCCCTCTTCAAGAAAAACTGCTTTTGTGGTATAGTCAAACTATAAAGTCAGGGAACATTGGCCCCAAAGATTGTTAGGTGAAGTTCAGTAAACTCCAGCACTGTAGTTCTGTCCTTAGATATTTTTGTCCTTCCTTCAGACCTTTTTTTTAAAATAGTTGCAGAGTGCATAATTGCCAAAATTTGTTCCTAGGGCAAGCAGACGCAATTTTAAACCATTAGCAGAGCTCCCTTCGGAGGTTGCCCACAAGGGAGATGGGTGGTTAAGAAAATAGGAAATTAGAAATCAATCAATCAATCAATAAATCTTGAAAAAAAGAAGGAACCAATGAAATACTGTATCTGGAGCGTTATCATACGAGAGGCATTTAACTTATTAACCTGAATTATTTTCAAATGGCAGTGAAATAAAGTTCAGTTTCCATTTTTGTCCTGGCCTTATCCTTGCCTTCGTGCTGAGTTAATGGCTTGGCACACACCCCTGAAAGACCAAATATGGCCTTTGACCAGAGGGAAAAGATTTATCCTTCTTGGTCTTAAATTTTCAACTCAGCTACTGCTTAAGTGAACATATTTAACATATGAGAAGAACATGACAGAAAAGAACTAAGCATATACACATGCAAGAGTCACTTGTGTCCATAGCACACCTTAAGCTACACATGCTCCCCCGATGGTGCTAAATGGGTGACAATGACCACATGCAGCTGTGGTGTCCTCTTGGGCCTCAAGATCATGACAAACAGAAGTGTATGCAATCAAATAGCCCATAAGAGAAACGGGAACATTTTATGCCATTTTTTTCTGGAGTTGTGGGAGGCAGAAGAGTTATCCATGGCAAGGACCTACTCTCACTCCTGACGGCAAAGTGCTATGAGGTCTTCCATAGCCAGATGGTTTTATCATTGTTTTCCTCTGCGTGTAAAAATAAGCATGGCAAGGAAAGGGCAAGACACATGCTGGTAAGAGGGACATTCAGTGAGGATGGTCTCCAGCACAAGTCTGAAAGCTCAGAATAAATCTCTGACCCAGATTGGATCCTGCAAGAATAGGGATGTCAACCATTGATTGGTCAGAGAAAGAACTATTTGGCTCAGTGAGAACCTAGCAATGAGGACAATTACTATGAAATGCAAACATGATGTGGACAACTAAGAGAGTAAAGATCTAGATCACGGGTCTTCAAACTTGGTTGTGGACTTTAACTCCCAGAATTCTTCAGCCAGTTGAAGTCCACAAGTCATAAAAGGGCCAAGTTTGAAGACCCCTGACCTAGATGTAAAATAATTGACAGCATACAATCACTGCTATAATTAAGCCCATCCACCTCACTACTGGTTCTCCTCTTCTTTCCTTTTACCTTTCCCAGCGTTATAGATTTCTCCAGAGAACTAGGTCTTCATATAATATATCCCAAGTATGACAATTTGAGCCTGGTCATCTGTACCTCCAAGTAGGAACTCTGAGTTGTTTATCTGATGAACTGTTTTCTTTGCTATTTCTGGTATTCCCAGGAATCTTTCCCAACACGATTGTTTAAAAGAGTCAATATTTTTTCTACCCTGTTTCTTGAGAGTCTAACTCTTATTTCCATATAGTGTCACAGGGATAGCCAATGCCTGCATGATTCTGATCATGTATGGCCAGGCATAAGCACATCTGCATACTTTTCTTAAGGCCTTCCTTTCTACTCAATCAAGTGCTAATTTGTTGTGTAATTCTTGACTGATGCTTCCTACATTGTTGATAGTCTCAAAGTGCAGAAGCTATCCCACACTTCAATCTCTTCATTGTCAATGATGAAAATAGGATACTTTAATGATCAAAATTCTGGTGCTTTGGAATATAGGGGTCAACCTATTTTCCAAAGCATCAGAAGGCAAGCTAAGAATTAATGGATGGAAACTAACCAAGGAAAGAAGCAACCTAGAAATTTCCTAATGATGAGAACAACTAACCAGTGGAATGCCTTGCCTTCAGAAGTTGTGGGTGCCCAATTATTTGAGGCTTTTAAGAAGAGACTGGACAGCCACGTCCAAAATTGTATAGGGTCTCCTGCTTGAGTCTACTTGGACTAGAAGACCTCCAAAGTCCTTCCAACTTTGTTATTCTATGTTCTGTGTTCAGTTGGAACATAGAATAATAGGGTTGGAAGAGACCTTAGAGGTCTTCTAGTCCTAGCAGACTCAAGCAGGAGACCCTATACCATTTTGGACAAATAGTTGTCCAGTCTGCTCTTGAAAACCTCCAGGGCACCTGCTGTCATTAGTCTGATCTTCTTTATATTTAAGGTAAAGGTAAAGGTTCTCCTGCACATGCGTGCTAGTCGTTTCCAACTCTAGAGGCCAGTGCTCATGTCTGTTTCAAAGCCGAAGAGCCAGCGCTTGTCCGAGGACATCTCCATGTTCATGTGGCTGGCATGACTAGACGCCAAAGGCGCATGGAACAGTGTTACCTTCTCACTGTAGTGGTCCCTATTTTTCTACTTGCATTTTTACATGCTTTCGAACTGCTAGGTTGGCAGAAGCTGGGATGAGTAACAGACACTCTGTTACGCGGCACTTGGGATTCGACCTGCCAAACTGCCAACCTTCTGATCAACAAGCTTTTCACTGTGTTCCTTGACTTTCCTTACTGCCAAAGTATATTAGAGTGGAGGCTTTTTTATTTTCTTTGTAACAGCTTCCTGATGATCAGATGAAGAGGTAGGTGTCTTCAGTGTTACGGGGAAAGGGTTGCAACGGATTGCTTGCATTACAGCCTCCTGACTTTTTACCAGTCTGGGATAAATATCTTCGATGTGGCTTGTTAAGGAGACTAGCTAGTTGACTGGGCCCTTAGCATGTTTATTGTGGAGCTAAGGAACATGTAGGATGGTGGGTTTAAAAAAAGCAGCCTTCCATCAGTTTTGCGTGTGGACAAATGAGGCTTAATCATTTGACTAAGATCTAAATTCTTGACTGGAAAAAGGTGTACAAGGGAAGGAAAGAAGGGCAAGTAGAAAAGTGCCGATGACCTTTAAAACTGGGAAAAATCGTAAGCAGGGAAACGGAACAGCATATGAACTCCCAACAGAGGGGAAAGGAATTTATATAGATTTAAAAGAAAGAAAAGGGGGGGACATTTTCACTTGGAATGCCTTTTGCATGCTATTCTCTCCCTTTGTTCTTCAGAGCTGTTATGAATTATATATTGTAAATATGCTTCTTGTTCTTACATGTGATGTGTGTGTGTGTGTGTGTGTGTTCTTTGTTTTCCTATGGCTGATCAAATAATTGTGTGAAATAGGGGTTTGTTTTGTTGTTTTTAAATGCCAGTCCTCCATTGGTATTCATAAATGCTATTAATGAGTGTGATGGGAAGAATGCTTTCCACTCACGTGGCATCTTCCATTTCAAACACATTTTATGGAGAAAAGTTGGTCTCAACCGAGAAAGTGAGAAATGTTGCTGGAAGGGCAGAGATATTTTCAGAGTTGTGATTTTACCTTCAATGTATTTGTGTGTGTGTATGTGTGTTGTAATAGTATTAGTGGTAGTAGTAGCAATAATAGTAGTGTACTAGTAGTAAGACTTCCCATCACTGGGGAATCAACTGTTGTGTGTGTGTGTGTGTGCTTATTTAATTTATCCATTTGTGAAAAGACAAATCTATCTGCTAATTTGAAAATGATTCAATGTGCATTTAATGACATAGATTTATGATGTGTTATTACTTTTTAAAATTCTTTTTGATATAGATTTAGACATTTGTTCGATATTTTGATTAATATGTAACTTATACAGTTTTGGCTTTTTCTGCTTTTTTTTTGTTTTGGTTAACATGGTGCTTACATTGTTTTGCAGTTTTTCATATTTTGGGTGGATTTCCCCCCCCCCCCCTATTTCTTTCTATAAAACTTGTTAAGATAAAGAAACAGACTTTTTAAAAGCCAGCTGTGTGTATTCTTGTGGAGACAGTCTTCTTGAATTCTGGGGAATGGGTACCGGTGTAATTTTAAAATACTGCACTAAACTTGCGATGACTTCCACTGATAAATCCAGGGGAAGGGGAAACTCTTTAGTTACTTTTCAAGGCTCACATTCCTTTTACAGATAACAGTAACAATGCCATTCAAAAGTCCCAGGGAAATAATTCTAATGTCAGGTTTTCTTTGAGATTTAACAGAAGCTATGGAGATTGCACTCCATGGGAGATAGGATTGTACAATCAAACTAGGCTCTCACTTACAGTTCTTGGCTGCCTCATACTAAGAACAAGTGCACAAATAGCACAATTTGTTGATAGGCATTTCATGGCAATCTCTCTTTGCTCTTGGAAATAAATCTTGAGAAGAAACCCTCTCTCCATAAAGTGAATTAAAAAAATAATAAGGGAAAGAAAAAAAACCCTGCACATATAAACCGGCTTGCATCCAAAAGTACACTGAACAGGAAGGTTTCAGCAACTTAAAGAAGATTCAAAATGTCTTCCGAATGTGGTGATTATTTGACACTGGGGTTGGTGGTATTTAGGGGTGCCAGGGGGACAGATCAAAAGCAATCAAGGTGCCATGGGCAATATGTGTAAAAAGGAGCAAGGCTTCAATTGTGCAGCTGCAACTATCATTTTGCCTTTTTCCTGTTAAAGGATGACATGCCTGGTAGACAACAGTAATGGATCCTGCTTTCCATAGATGCATCCAGTGGTGGGATTCAGCCAATTCGCACCACTTCGGCAGAACCGGTAGCTAATTTTTTGTTGCCCAGGCCCAGAATGGACTTCCAGAAGCGGCATGCCCACAGAGAACCTGGTGGTTCACATATTTGAATCCCACCACTGGCTGCATCTCTCAAAAAGTTGCTATGAATTATGGGTAGTCCTTGACTTATGACCACAACTGAAGCCAACGTTCCTGTTGCTAAGTGAAACATTTATTAATTGAGCTTTGCTCCCCTTTACGACTTTTCTTGTCCCATTCGTTAACTGAATCACCGCACTTGTTAAATTAGTAACATGGTTGTTCAATGAATAATAATAATAATAATAATAATAATAATAATAATAAAGTTGGAAG
>JAKJMR010000138.1:1462673-1482616 GCA_024449315.1 Daboia siamensis | reverse complement strand
GAATAGAATAGAATAGAATAGAATAGAATAGAATAGAATAGAATAGATGGAAAGGACCTTGGAGGTCTACTAGTCCAACCCCCTGCTCAGGTATAATGGTATAAGCCTAACCCATTTCGGACAAATGGTTGTACAATCTCTTCTTAAAAACTTCCAGCGTTGGAGCATTCACAACTTCTGGAGGCAATTTGGGAACTTAATCCCAACAAATCTTGCAGACTCCAGGTTGCTGGAAATGGCACTCAGTGCTTTGATGTATTTGCACCAACCATATGCCTGCATATTTTTACATCACAATGTAAAAAATTACATTACGAGGGTGGATTGCTCTTTCTATTTTATTTTATTTTCCCCAGGGAAGCACTGGGAAAATACTGCACTCTCTGATGCAGTAGGACAAGTGCCACACTTAGCCGTGATTTACCTGCAGGTGAGAATTCTGCATCTGGGGAATTTAACGAATTAGCCTCCCCCCTTATACAATTTCTTCATATAGAATCAATGTGACTTCTAAGAAGGGACCTGAAAAATGCATACAGTGCCCTCCTGTGGTAAATATTTTTTTTTTCTTTTCCACAAATAATAATTCTTTCCTAGAACACTCTGCTTTGTATCTTTGTCCAAAGTGCTTTGTGGATCTGATCTAAGCTCCGGCTTCCTGTGGCTATTCAGAGTGATATATCTTAAGAGAACCCCTCCAAATGAAGAACAGGTTGACAATCTGATCCTGTGTGGATACCAAAAGCCTTAGAAGTTACAGGACGTTTGTAGATTGGTGGGAAAAAGGAGAGGCTATTGTATGAGACAGGAAGATAAAAGAAGCACTTAGAAGGTTTCAAGAGTGTCCCACAACCACATTGCCACCATCTGGCCAAATTTGAAGTGCAGGACTGTACCTTTCCTGTGATCAGTAAGGTCAATCTAGATATTCTGTTGTAATGATGTCCAGACAGATGTCACAAATCAAACATTATTTCAATATAGGGAGAATTGGACAATAAATAAATAGATAGATAGATAGATAGATAGATAGATAAATAGATAGATAGATAGATAGATAGATATAGATAGATATTGAACACATTGGCTTTTTTTTTGCTGCTGTTGTTATAAAAAAAAATGGCAGCCCAAGTACTATGTGACGGGGTGAGTTCCCGTCCTCTTCCTGGCTCCTGCCAACCTAGCAGTTCAAAAGCAGGCAAATGGGAGTAGATAAATAGGTACCACTTCAGTGGGAAGGCAACAGCATTCCGTGATGTCATGGTGGCCACATAATCATAGAAATGTTCAGACAGTGCTGGCTCGATGGTCTTGAAACCGAGATAACCACTGCCCCCTATAGACAGCAACAACTAGCAGAGTAAAATCTGCAGGGACTCCCTTGCCTTTCTTGATTAAACTCAGATACATCCAGGAGAGAAATCAAAATCATAGCCAAGCAGTATAAAGATCATAACAAGCAAAGTTCAAGGAAGTATTAATAAAATCAGAATATGTGCGAATATACTCACTCTCTCTGAATTCTTTATTACACGTCAATAGCAGTGTCTGTAAACTAACAATGGTCCTCCATGAAAAGACATCTGTTGTTGGTCCTTGCACTATCTGGAGACAATGGAAGCTTTAAGGAAGCACCAGGACAGCATCCTTTAAGGAAGCATCCATCCATCCATCCATAGAGGTGGTGAAAAACAGATGAATAGAAAGTCATAGGAAAAAGAAGTCCTGGAGGAACAAATCGAAAACCATGGGATCTTCCAGTGATTTGGGTGAGGAAGAATGGAAGTAACAAAATGATTCTTCCATGGAACCGGGAAGGTAAAATAGCATAGAAAAGTTTTAAAGTTTGTTGTTGTTGTTGTTAGTTGCGTGTCTGACCCATTGCGACCCCATGGACAACGTTCCTTCAGGCCTTCCTGTCCTCTACCAAATTAAAGTTTACAGAGGTAAAAAACAAACAAACCATAAATTATTGTAATGAGTAGACTCCCTAGCGTAGGGCTCAGTTAAGTTTAAAAGTATTTTGTTCTCAACAAGTGTCAAAATAATTCTGAGGTATGTGGCTGGCTGGCTGGCTGGCTGGCTGGCTGGCTGGCTGGTTTGTTTGTTTGTTTGTTTGTTTGTATATATATATATATATATATATATATATATATATATATATATATATCGCTTTCTTTCCCTCTCCATGAATCTCCCCTCTCTAGTTTTATTTTACATGGATAACAGAAGAGAAGGACAATAAGTAGTGATATTAGAGAAACAAAAAAAAAGGGGAGACAGATAAGAAGTGAAATAAACCAGAAAACCGTTGAAAGATAGAGTGAAACATGTAAAAAAGTTGATACCCATTAAAACAAATGGATGATGGTATTCAGAGCCTTGGTGGAGCAGTGGGCTAATTCCTCCTTAAGTAACACCAGCTGCCTGCAATTAGTGCAGGTTCGAGTCCCACCAGGCTCAAGGTTGACTCAGCCTTCCATCCTTCCGAGGTAGGTAAAATGAGGACCCAGATTGTTGGGGGCAATAAGCTGACTTTGTAATAATGCCGCTTGGGGGTGGTGTGAAAGCCCTAATAAGCAGGCATATACATAGAATGAAGGCTATTGCTAAGCACATTGATTTGTGCTTAGATTGTAAGCCACCCTGAGTCTTTGGAGAAGGGCGGGATATAAATGGGATTAATTTTTTTTTTATTTTTTTTAAAATAACAAGGTATTATTTTTTAAGAAGCCAACCTATTCTCCAAAGAACCTGAGGGCCGGACAAGAAGCAACAGATGGAAATTAATCAAGGAGAGAAGTAACCTTGAACTAAGGAGGAATTTCCTGACAGTGAGAACAATTAATCAGTGGAACAAATTGCCTTCGGAAGTTGTAGGTGCTCCAACACGGGAAGCTTTTAAGAAGAGACTGGAAGAGCCATTTGTCCAGAATGGTTTAGGTTTCCTGCTTGAGCAAGGGGGTTGGACTAGAAGACCTCTAAGATCTCTTCCAATTCCGTTATTCTGTATTCTGCATTCTCGCTGTGCTCAATTTCTCTCTCCACGATAGCTTTGTGTAAAAAGAACCAAACCTTGTAATTTGAAACCGAGCAACTGAAAGCAAGCTCTCTCCGTATCAGAGAAATGATTCATTTTCCTCATGTAATTCAATTAGTCACCACTGGGTGGCAGGAAAACATAACAGAAATACAGAGGCAGGTTTGTTTCTTTCTTCTTTTTGGTTTTGGTTTCGTTTTGTTCATGCTGGGTGATCTTTTGGTTTTGGTTTCGTTTTGTTCATGCTGGGTGATCTTATTGTACAAGATGCTTTGGAAGCAATACAGTACACCTTTGGAAGTCAAGACGTCAGAGATCGATTGTGACCTGAGTTTTTGACTGTTTAGGAGAGATTTAAATGCAAATTGGGTGCGCATGAGCCTGCTGCAGTATTCTTGTCGCATGTGATCACGAGTATCATGTGCACTTTTCATGTGCATGGAATTGAAGGACATAATTTTATAGGGTTTTTTTTTTTTTTTTTGAGGAGCAAAAGATTTAAGAAGCAAAGATAAATCCTGATGTTTTGTAGAGGATTAAGTTTCCTTTCAATTCTTCATGCTTCATAAACTATCTCTCTTATCTCTTTCCCTAGTTTTAGCATATGCTTGCTCCCAAGTTTGATGCACAATACTCAGGGAAGTCATGACGGTGCTAATAGTTCTAAATTATATTAGTTTTAAAGACACACAGTCTGAGGTCACCTTGGTGGCTTCATCTGAGTGAGCTTAAACTAGGTCACCTCTTGAACAAAAGGGGTTTTCCAGTTCTATTTCTCTAGTCTACATTAATCACTACAGTGGACTGACATTTCCCATCTGTGCAGCTGACGACAAGGCACCTTGGCTAGGAATCTGTGGAGGTTGTCTTCTAACTAGTCCCAATGGGGAAGGATTTGCAGAAAGACAGAGTACAGAGATAAGGATGAAACGAATAGGTGCAGAACAAAAGCAAATCTTTAAGGAGATTCCTAAGTGTACGCAGTGCATCTAGGAAGGAAAGGAAGAAAAATGGGAAGAGGTGGCAATTACTGTGTAGTATGAGTTGGCAAATTGTTCTTTGGGAATTAGATGACAGAGAGAGGGAAGTGGGGGGGGGGGGAAGGAAGAGAGATCAACAGATAGATAGATGGACAGACAGACAGACAGATAGATAAGACAGAGTTTTTTTTTCTTTTTGTAAACTGCCCAGTCACCAAGGAGTCAGGCCACATTGAAATAAAAAATAAACCTCAGTCCAAGCATATCCCCAGTGCAAGGTGTATTGGTAATGTGTGTCACATTACCAAACTGAACCAAATGAGTATTTGTTGCACATTTGTGGCTGAAACTTAACTGGTCTCAATGCAACTCAACTCAGGCAAATAGCTCACACTTTGCCAGCTTCTCACTAACTTCAAATAAGAACGGAACCAAAATATTTCATGGTTTGCCTCCTTCGCACCAAACCTTGTTACTCATTGTTCATTTTTCTTGACATGCCTACAACATCACAAGATGGTTTTGATATTTGTTTTGGTATCTTTCCCCCACTATCACAGTATGTGTATTAGTATTATTATTTTCATTCTGTTTAATAAAAAGCAAAGGCAACATTGGTTGTGAATGCTTTAAACAGAATACAAATCCCAGCTTGGTCTAATCCAGAATGGAAAATGCTAGATTTAGTCTTGCTGTCGCCAACTCTAGCAGTGTTTCTGTGGTTGAATTTTGGCATCTCAATAGCCTCCTCCTCTTCCCCCCCTCTCCTCAATTCCTTTCCTTTCCTTTCCTTTCCTTTCCTTTCCTTTCCTTTCCTTTCCAACTCTCTTAGCTGAATTGGCTGAGATTCATAACTCTGGTTTCTCTCAGAATGAAGAAAGAGGTGGCAAAAGAAAGGGGAAGATTAGTTAAGCACAGTAAAAGGTAAAGGTAAAGGTTCCCCCGCACGTGCGTGCTAGTCGTTTCCGACTCTAGGGGCCGGTGCTCATCTCCGTTTCAAAGCCGAAGAGCCAGCGCTTGTCCGAGGACTTCTCCGTGGTCATGTGGCCGGCATGACTAGACGCCAAAGGCGCACGGAACGCTGTTACCTTCCCACTGTAGTGGTCCCTATTTTCCTACTTGCATTTTTACCTGCTTTCGAACTGCTAGGTGGGCAGAAGCTGGGACGAGTAACAGGCGCTCACTCTGCTACGCGGCACTCGGGATTCGACCCGCCAAACTGCCGACCTTCTGATCGACAAGCTCAGCGTCCTAACAGTACAGTACAGTACAGGCGTACAACTGTGTGTAAAATGCTACTACCATTGTTTCTAAGTCATAACAGTCTGACTATTCCTCCCTCCTCCCCTCCAAAAAAACCTGAAAAACAGGATAATAAAAGAAAATGCAGCTATTTCCACCTGGGAAGCAGATTTACCACGAGTCAATCACATTTATTTAACTTAGCCTGTAAGGCATTTATTTCAGGCACGAACCTGTTTAAGAATGTCCTGTGTTTGTAACCATTTTGTTTATTGTGCAAAGTTGTTTTATAGGTTATTCAGAGGTGTTGCCCATCCTAGCATTCAGATATCTGTGCCTACACTGCTGTTACGCTTGCGATGTTTATTTACGGATCCCCCTTTTTAATTTTTAACTGGCCCTTGCAAATCAGAGGCAGAGGTATCCCAGTTCCCATTTTCTTCTCTCTCCGTCTGAGACGCCTGGCAGAGGTTGCTGAAATCTAGTGGGATGAGGCCAAAGTTTGGCAGTGCTTTTTATTTTACTTATTTTTTTTAAAAAAAATAAGGAAGCGGGAAGCCAAATCCTCTTCAAACTTTTATGCGCTGATTAGACTCAATTTTCCACAATCTTCTGGGAATGAAATGTTTGGTGATGCCATTTCTGATGGCTCCCTGCTAGCCCAGCAATTGCTTTGAAAGTGGAAAAACAAATACATTTAATATTAGGTGTCTCTCTTTTATGTACCGTATGTCATTCACGGGAAACATAGTGGAGCAAGAGACAGACTGTTCCCAAGTCTTTGGAATGAATCAATGAGGAAGGTAGAACTTCAGAGAGCTTCTTCCTTCTTTCTGAACTTCTCTCTCTTTTGTCAGTTGGTTCTCCTCTTCTGTAGGTATTTTGGAAATATCTTTTCCCATCAAGGAAACAATTGGGAGAATTGCCCCAGATTTCTCATCTTATGGGAATGGGGACTAGCCTCCTAACCTCAGAAACACGGTGTGAACATGCTCAGATTACCTTTTTCATAGGGCAGGCCCTTGTAATATTGCCTTCATCTTACTCCCAGCTCATAGTTAAGGCAGCTTAAAGTTGCCCTCTGCTCATCTGGGTTTCTCCTCTTCTCCTGATACAATTTTCACTGTAGGTACAATTGACTATACTTCATCAAAAATCCGGTTTCCAATGTGATTAAAGGTAGGATCTGCCCAGCTTCTGTTGGGTTCTTCAGATTGCTGAGTTAATGAACGTCTCCTCCAGTTGTTATGCTCCTCTCCATGCCACTATATAAGCCGACGAGGACTTTCTGAAGGGCTTGTGGTAACTGACCTGAGCTCCATATGAATGTGGATTTAATTAGGTTTTGAGAGGGTTCTAGATTAGGGTTTCATCAGATCAACCCTCAGGGTATCTTCCAGGGCTGTTTGGAAAAGAGAAAGAAATGATTTCAGTTCTTTGGTGATAAACTTGTACATGCAGATGTTTGTTCAATGGCACACCTTTGTGATACTATGTTGTAATCAAGATTTTATAAATTAAAACATTGGCTCAGGGTTTGGTTACAATCAGGAAAACAAGCAACGTTTGCATTTGATGGTGTATATTTTAACTAATGAGGTTGGATCAGACATGGAATCTGGTAGGTACCTCTGAAAATAAGACCCAATCAGGAATTAACCCCTAGCATGATTTTTCAGAATGCTCATAATATAAGCCCCACCCCCAAAATAAGCCCCAGTTAAGATCGTCAGCAAGATGGACCATGTTTCGCCAAAAATAAAACCTAACTGAAAATAAGCCCTAATATGTCTTTTGGAGCAAAAATTAATATAAGACCCAGTCTTATTTTTGGGGAAACATGGTATCTAAGCCAAACCATAATCTTTAGCTATAGGAGGACATTTATCCTGCTTGAATTCAGCACCCATTCAGTTCACTTCATTTCACATTCACATTCATCCTACTTCAATTCAGCACCATTCAATTCACTTCAATTCACATTTTAATTCACACGTTCAATTCACCTTCATCCTGCTTCAAATCACTTCAATTCAGTGATATCTGATATATGCAAGAGCATCGGATTTCGGCTAGTGGCTCAGTGGGTTAGGATGCTGAGCTTGTCGATCAGAAGGTCGGCAGTTTGGCGGGTCAAATCCCGAGTGCCACGTAACAGAGTGAGCACCTGTTACTCGTCCTAGCTTCTGCCAAACTAGCAGTTCGAAAGCATGTAAAAATGCAAGTAGAAAAATAGAGTCGAAAATGACTAGCACGCATGTGCGGGGGAACCTTTACCTTTACTTTTTACGGTGGGAAGGTAACAGCATTCCGTGCGCCTTTGGTGTCTAGTCATGCGGGCCACATGACCATGGAGATGTCTTCAGACAAGCGCTGGCTCTTCAGCTTTGAAACGGAGATGAGCACCGGCCCCTAGAGTTGGAAACGACTAGCACGCATGTGCGGGGGAACCTTTACCTTTACCTTTTTGCTCATATGGTGAAAGGTTATTGAAACTAGAATAATAGAATATCAGAGTGGGAAGGGACCTTGGAGGTCTTCTAGACCCTATACCATTCCAGACAAATGACTGTCCAGTCTCATCTTTAAAAACTCCAGTGATGGAGCACCTACAATTTCTGAGATCAGTTCTCTCCTTGATCAATTTCCATCCATTGCTTCTTGTCTTGCCTTCAAATGCTTTGGAAAATATGTTGACTCCCTCTTCTTTGTGCAAACCCCTGAGATATTGGAAGGCTGCTATCATGTCACCCCTCGTCTTTATTTTCATTAAACGTTGTTGTTGTTAGTTGCGAAGTCATGTCCGACCCATCGCAACCCTATGGACAACGTTCCTCCAGGCCTTCCTGTCCTCTACCATCTTCTGGAGTCCATTTAAGCTCACGCCTACTGCTTCAGTGACTCCATCCAGCCACCTCATTCTCTGTCATCCCCTTCTTCTATTGCCCTCAATGTTTCCCAGCATTAGGCTCTTCTCCAGTGAGTCCTTCCTTCTCATTAGGTGGCCAAAGTATTTGAGTTTTAGCTTCAGGATCTGGCCTTCTAAAGAGCAGTCAGGGTTGATCTCCTCTAGGACTGACCGGTTTGATCGCCTTGCAGTCCAAGGGACTCGCAGGAGTCTTCTCCAGCACCATAGTTCAAAGGCTTCAATTCTTTGGCACTCAGCCTTTCTTATGGTCCAACTTTCACTGCCATACATTACAACTGGGAAGACCATAGCCTTGACTATACACACTTTTGTTGACAGGGTGATGTCTCTGCTTTTTAGTGTGCTGTCTAGATTTGCCATTGCTTTCTTCCCGAGGAGAAAGTGTCTTTTAATTTCTTGGCTACAGTCCCCATCTGCAGTGATCTTGGAGCCCAGGAAAATAAAATCTGTCACTACCTCCAATTCTTCCCCATCTATTTGCCAGGAATTGAGAGGGCCAGATACTATGATATTGGTTTTCTTAATGTTTAGTTTCAACTCAAGTTTTGCACTCTCCTTCTTCACTCGCAACAAGAGGCTCGTTAGTTCCTCTTCACTTTCTGCCATTAGAGTGGTATCATCTGCATATCTTAGGTTGTTGATGTTTCTTCCGGCAATCTTAATTCCAACTTTTGATTCATCTAGCCCTGCCTTTCTCATGCTGTGCTCTGCATATAAGTTAAATAGGCAAGGCGACAGTATACAGCCTTGCTGGACTCCTTTCCCAATTTTGAACCAATCAGTGGTTCCGTGTCCAGTTCTCACTGTTGCTTCTTGGCCCGCATATAGGTTTCTCAAGAGACAAATAAGATGGTCTGGTATGCCCATCTCTTTAAGGACTTGCCACAGTTTGTTATGATCCACACAATCAAAGGCTTTAGCATAATCAATGAAGCAGAAGTAGATGTTTTTCTGGAACTCTCTAGCTTTCTCCATGATCCAGCGTATGTTAGCAATTTGATCTCTAGTTCCTCTGCCTCTTTGAAATCCTGCCTGTACTTCTGGTAGTTCTCGCTCCACATACTGCTGGAGTCTAGCTTGTAGGATTTTAAGCATAACTTTACTAGCATGTGAAATGAGTGCAATGGTGCAATAGTTTGAACATTCTTTGGCACTGCCTTTCTTTGGAATTGGAATGTAAACTGATCTTTTCCAATCCTGTGGCCACTGTTGAGTTTTCCAAATTTGCTGGCAAATTGAGTGTAGCACTTTTACTGCATCGTCTTTTAAGATTTTGAATAGCTCAGCTGGAATACTGTCACCTCCACTAGCTTTGTTGTTGCTCATTCGTGTATAGTTCTTCTGTGTAATTTTGCCACCTCTTCTTAATCTCTTCTGCCTCTGTTAGGTCCCTGCCATTTTGGTCCTTTATCATGCCCAGTTTTGCATGAAACGTTCCTTTCATCTCTCCAATTTTCTTGAAAAGATCTCTGGTCCTCCCTATTCTATTGTTTTCTTCTATTTCTTTGCATTGTTCATTTAAGAAGGCATTCTTATCTCTTCTAGTTATTCTTTGGAATTCTGCATTTAATTGGGCATATCTTTCTTTTTCTCCCTTGCCTTTCACTTCCCTCCTTTCCTCAGCTATTTGCAAAGCTTCCTCAGACAGCCATTTTGCTTTCTTGCATTTCTTTTTCTTTGGGATGATTTTGGTTGCTACCTGTTGTACAATGTTGCGAACCTCTGTCCATAGTTCTTCAGGCACTCTGTCTATCAGATCTAATTCCTGAAATCTATTTGTCACCTCTACTGTATATTCAACAGGGATACGATTTAATTCATACCTGAGTGGCCTAGTGCTTTTTCCTACTTTCTTCAGTTTAAGCCTAAACTTTGCAACGAGAAGCTCGTGGTCTGAGCCTCAGTCAGCTCCTGGTCTTGTTTTTACTGACTGTATAGAGCTTCTCCATCTTTGGCTGCAGAGCATATAGTCATTCTGGTTTCTGTGTTGACCGTCTGGTGATGTCCATGTGTAAAGCCGTCTCTTGGGTTGTTGGAAAAGAGTGTTTGCTATGACCATCGTATTCTCTTGACAAAATTCTATCACCCTGTGCCTTGCTTCATTTTGTACTCCAAGGCCAAACTTGCCTGTTATTCCGGTTATCTTTTGGCTTCCTACTTTAGCATTCCAATCCCCCATGATGATAAGGACATTATTTTTTGGTGTTAGTTGTATAAGGTGCTGTAGAGCTTCATAGAACTGGTCAATTTCATCCTCTTCAGCACTGGTGGTTGGGGCATAGACTTGGACTACTGTGATATTGAATGGTTTGCCTTGGATTCGAACTGAGGTCATTCTGTCATTTTGAGGATTGTATCCCAGTATTGCTTTTCCTACTCTTTTATTGACTATGAAGGCTACTCCATTTCTTCTGAGGGATTCTTGCCCGCAGTAGTATACCTGATGGTCGTCTGAATTAAATTCACCCATTCCTGTCCATTTTAGTTTGCTGATACCTAAGATGTTGATGTTTAGTCTTGTCATCTCTTTTTTGACCATGTCCAGCTTTCCTTGATTCATGGATCTTACATTCCAGGTTCCTATGGAGAAAAAATCTTTACAGCATCAGACTTTCCTTTCACCACCAGACACATCCACAGCTGAGCGTCCTTTCAGCTTTGGCCCAGTTGCTTCATTCTTTCTGGCGCTACTAGTACTAGCCCTCTGCTCTTCCCCAGTAGCATATTGGATGCCTTCCAACCTGAGGGGCTCATCTTCCAGCGTCATATCGTTTTGCCTTTTGGTACTGTCCATAGGGTTTTCATGGCAAAGATACTGGAGTGGTTTGCCATTTCCTTCTCCAGTGGATCACGTTTTGTCAGAACTCTCTGCTATGACTTTTCCGTCTTGGGTGGCCCTGCACGGCATAGCTCATAGCTTCATTGAATTACACAAGCCCCTTCGCCACGACAAGGCAGTAATCCATGAAGGGGTTCATTAAACTAGACATAACCAATTCCTGAAACTGTTCTTCAAATGGCCTCCAGCCTCCTGATCATCTTGGTTGCTCTTTTCTGGACTGTTTCCAGAGCCTCTACATCTTTTTCATAATGTAGTGACCAAAACTGGATGCAGTATTTATACACACAGAAACACACAAACCTCAAATTTCAATAAATGTCCTGTTTCCATTTACAGAGGCTTTGTAGTTATTTACTCGCTAACCCTATTGATAGTAAACCACAACAGAACCTCCAAATATTTTTTTTTGTAAGTTGAACCAAATATAATGTTGCTTTGAAATAGGATGTATTATTTCGCAACAAGATATGCTGTTGAATGAAGAATTGTGAGTATGCCTGGTGGGCTTGATCAGTTTTGTGGAATGGGTTTCTGCTCTATTGTGATGTGATTTTTTCCCCCTTGTATAATTGTCCATGCCACTACTTTTTCCTCTGTTCTGCTTTTGATCCATTCTTTGGTACTGACCTGATAAGACCTGTCTTTAGTTGTACCTTCTAACCATGCTTCTAATAAACAAAGCTTCAGTGCTGTGAGCTTTATTTACAATTGCTTTTCCTAAAATAGAAGTCATAAGAAATGTTCTAGCACCACAAACGTTGCCTCAGAAGAAAAAAAAAAAATGAAAGAGGAAAGAGAAGACAAGACAAGGTGATCACTCTTGGGTTTTGAGGATGGAAATTGGAGAACCTGAAATAGGTGATTTTTCTCACAATAGCCTGCTTTGTTCTTTCAGAACATCTTGTTCTTTTGATGTTATTGCTTTGTTCCTTCAAGAACATGGAGAGCCCTTTTCAACAGCTCCTGTTCAGAGTAAATTGCACACCCCAGAACCAAGCAATCATTGTCACGGAAATAGTTACTTGCAATTTTGTAACCTGATGAACTTGAAAGAACGTTCTCTTGTCTCCGTCACACTTTCTAAAAGTGTGAGGCCAAACTTGACAAATGAATGGCAGCCTTTAAGGTTACATTCTAGTGCTGTTTATCAGCAGTCATTTCATGTCCAGATTCTTATGTCAACTTACAGGGAGTCCTCAACTTAACAACCATTTGTTTAGTGACTGTTCAAAGTTACAACAGCATGGAAAAAAGTGACTGAAGACAGGTTTGCACACTTGCAGCATCCCATGGCCACAAGATCAAAATTTGGGTGCTTGGTAATTTGCATGTATTTATGATAGTGTGGTCACCATTTCACCATTTGTACCTTTCCCAGCCAATTTCCGACAAGAAAACTCAATGGCGGAAACCAGATTCAAATTACATTAGCGGTAAACTGAATCACAATATTCAGAATATTACAGATTTCAGCATATAAATGTGCTCTGTAATCACATTGCAAAACTTTAGAACAGGGCTTTTCAACCTTTTCACCCATTGTACCACTTTTAGGATATGGCAACATCTGAGTACCACCAGTCACCTAGCAAGGTGTCAAAAATTTGATGACAAAAAGAAAAAACTTACAAAAGTTCACTTAGTGACTGTTCAAAGTTCCAATGGCACTGAAAAAAGTGCCCCCCCAAGCCACAGCTGAGCAAGACACCTGCCTGCCCCCCCCCCCCCCGGCGGTGCTCTTCCTCCTGTCCGAGGTTTTCATTGCTGTGAGCATTTCTGTTGAGGATTGTCAGTGGGGGTGGTATGTGTGTGTGTTTGTTTTTTATTCCCCTCCCTCTGCTGGGTGGTTGCAGCAGAGTTTGGTCACTTCACATGACCCTGGGACACTGTGACCATCATAAATATGAATCAGTTGCCAAGCATCTAAATGTAAATCACAAGATCCTGGGTTTTCGGCAACATTCCAGCTGATCAGCCCTTCTTCTGGGCTCAGCAGACATGCCAGAATCAGCACTGAGCTCTAGCTAGAGCCTGGCATTGATTCTGGCTCTTCCACTGAGCCCTGACAGCCCCAAAGATGCGCCATCAGCTGGAAAGTGGTGCTGATCCTGGTGCTTCCGCTGAGCCCTGACAGCTGTGCAGCTCCAGCTATCTCTCAGACTTGTGTGGTGCTGCCACCTGTTCAGCTCATTCCCCTCCCCTGCTACCACTTTTCTTGGATGGTTGTGTACCACTGGCCAGGTGCCAATGTACCACAGGTAGTACCCGTACCACTGGTTGAAAAATTGTGCTTTAGAATAGGGGTCTTCAGACTTAGCCCTTTTATGACTTGTGAACTTTAACTCCCAGAATTCCTCAGCCAGGCACGCTGGCTGAGGAATTGTGGGAACTGAAGAACACAAGTCATAAAAGGGCCAAGTTTGAAGACCCCTGCTCTAGAAAGAATAAATTGGGGCTTCTTTTCCCATTCCAAGTTTAGGAAAGCAAATGGAGTAAATTGATGTAAAATGTGCAGGAAGAAAGTTACTTCAGTCCATAGTGCAATCCTCCTGCTCCAAACACTAAAGCCAGCTATGAGTTTCACCATATATAGGTAATGCCTCAAGATGCTGACCCTAGTACAGTGTTTCTCCACCTTAGCAACTTTAAGATATGTGGACTCCAACTCCCAGAATCCCCCAGGCAGCATTCTGAGTTGAGTTGCTGAAAATGAGAAACACTCCATAGAGCAGACATGTCAAACACAAGGCCCGGGGGCCAGATCCGGCCCGCGAAGTGGTTTCATGCAGCCCGCGAAGCCATCCTGGAAACAGTGAGGGAACGGCCCCCACTGCCTTGGCCCTGGCCCAGAGACCCTCCTTCTGCCAGACCCTCAGATCTGTCCCACTCCTGCCCAGGCCCCCATAGGCACCCTTGATGCGAACGATGTAGAGCTGGCCACGCCCACCCAATAGGCCATACACACTCTAGCCACGCCCACCCTGGCCACACCCACCCGGCCCCCTGAGGGCAACCGCAATGCTGATGCGGCCCTCAGTGAAATTGAGTTTGACACCCCTGCCATAGAGGATACATGGTAGAGTTCACATTTAGGGAACAGTTAAGATTACAATTGTTTAAAAACATTAATCCTTGAAAGATCAAAACAATATATTCCTTTATGTGTTCTCCGTGCACTGAATGTACTCTAATATGTTTATGTAATGAATGTTTTTCTGGGATTATAGTATTTGCAGATCAGCTTTAATTCTCCTGCCTTTCCATTCCTTATGATATTTAGAAGATCAGTTAGGAGAAGCATTGTAGAAATAATGGGCAAGATTGGATAAACTAGTAATTGGTGACAGAGTTAGAATTTCATGGCACCATCCATATTCTCTATCTCCCTGTGCCTCTCTTTTATCTATTTCTCCTTTGTTTCTAATATCCTTATTTAATTCTTCCTCTTTGGGGAGAAAACAATTCTATTAATTAATTGTTCTCACTATCAGAAAACTTCTCCTTACTTCTAGCTTGGATCTCTCTTTAATAAATTAATCTCCTCTTCTCTGTGGTAGCCCCTCAAGGACTAGAATAGATTTATCATATCCATCTAATCCTTCTCTTCAATCGACTAGACATACATACTGTAGTTCCCCTAACCTTTCCCTCCCCCCCAAAAAAGAGTTGTACCAATTCATAGAAGTCATGGAGATCAAAGCTGTTTCTTTTTCGAAACCCATTTCTTTTGAAATGAACCCTTTGGTGTCGCAATGGCTCAGTGGGTTAGGACGCTGAGCTTGTCATTCAGAAGGTCGGCAGTCTGGCGGGTTGAATCCCGAGTGCCGCGTAGCAGAGTGAGCGCCTGTTACTCGTCCCAGCTTCTGCCCACCTAGCAGTTCGAAAGCACGTAAAAATGCAAGTAGAAAAATAGGGACCACGACGGTGGGAAGGTAACAGCGTTCCGTGCGCCTTTGGTGTCTAATCATGCCGGCCACATGACCACGGAGACGTCCTCGGACAAGCGCTGGCTCTTCGGCTTTGAAATGGAGATGAGCACCGGCCCCTAGAGTTGGAAACGACTAGCACGCATGTGCGGGGGAACCTTTACCTTTACTTTTTTTACACGGTACTCAGGAACATTCATTTCTGAACATGGTGATTGTTTACCTCCAACTCTTCCCTCTCATTTCAAAAGTCTCTAGATAATCCTCATTTACATCAGTGGATCAAAAGACAACATCAGAAGGAGAGCACACCTCTTAGCTCTTTTCCCCTATCAATGGCAAAGTATAGAAAATACTTTGCACAGTACATTTCATTCGTGTCAAGTACCTGCAATAATAACCATTCCCTCTGAGGTTTAGATTTTCTCATGACAGGGATTAGGCAATCATACACCCTGATCACTACTGTAAAGGAAACTCTTTTAAGAAAATGAAATGAAAACCTTTACTGATATTTTATTGATGTCCTCTACACAAGGTGATAGATTTTTTCCACTCTGGCATTTGATGACATCTTAAACTCTTATGTACTCCAGCTGTTCTGTTCAAAAATAATAATTCTAAACTTCACAACATCTCCAAAGCTCATCGCAAAATTTGAGTATTCATAATTATGCTTTCACTAGATACTAGTGACCTTCTGATTTAAGCATTTATTTTTTATAAAGTAAATATACTTTGATTGGAACTGTGAGTTCATGGGCATTATTCTGACTCTTGGAACCTGCAAGCATCCTGTTGCCAACAATTGTCAGAAGAACACACTCAAGCAAAGTTCCATCCAGATGTGTTGGATGGTTGGTATTTATAAAAGCTGCAGCTCTAGAAGTGTTGTAATCTAACACATCAGAATTAGGTAGGGGAAAGTCAGTTTAGCTCCTATCACAGAGTAAATACTTCCATCTAGATTGTCAAGGGGATGATCAGTTGAAAACTAGTCAAGTTTTTGTTGCCAAATATTGATTGCTTTTTGCCTTAGGTGGAGCTAGGAAAAAAAACAACAGGAAAGAACAGAATAAAAACTAATTTTAAAGGTAAAGGTAAAGGTTCCCCCGCACACGCGTGCTAGTCGTTTCCGACTCTAGGGGCCGGTGCTCATCTCTGTTTCAAAGCCGAAGAGCCAGCGCTTGTCCGAGGACTTCTCCGTGGTCATGTGGCCGGCATGACTAGACGCCAAAGGCACACAGAACGCTGTTACCTTTCCACCGTAGTGGTCCCTATTTTTCTACTTGCATTTTTACATGCTTTTGAACTGCTAGGTTGGCAGAAGAAAAACTAATTTAATTCTGCCCAAATTCAGTCAATTAATTAAATGCAATTCATAGAGTTATTGACACTTTTATTAATTTATAAAATGCAGTTTGGTAGTAGCTCTTGGAAATACAGGTCAAACTGAAGGTCATTAGTGGCTACATCTGGCCCTGGGAGAAAGATGGTTGTGAAACTGAGCCAACAATTCAGGAGAATTAGCTTTATGAAATGGCTTCTCTGCCAAGCTCATTTAAAAAACAAAACAAAACAAAAAAAACATTGCTTCCTTGACATTCTTACTCAGCAATAGTTCCTGTTGAGTTCAACAGGACTTACTTCTGAGTGAAAATATGCCCAGAATCAACATATTAAGAATGGAAGCTATCTTGACCAACATCCTATTTCCTTCAGGAATATGTTTAACACTTGTCGTATCCCCAAAAGTCATGGAAACCTCTTCTGCAATTGGCTGTGCTTTGCCAGGCTTACATATGTACAGCTGGTTTTCTTTTTACAATTGGTTTCATGCCTTGGTGACCTCATTTTACAAGACAGACTCAGCAGTTTTATCTTAGCCATTGAAGTTTGAAAGTCTTCCCATCCAAAGAAGATGAGTAGGAGAACAGAAGAAAAACTTAAAAAAATAAAGGAGAGGCTTCATAAAATGTCTATATCAGCATAGAATTGAATAGAATAGAACTGGAAGGGACCTTGGAGGTCTTCTAATCCAGCCCCCTGCTCAAGCAGGAGAGCCTATAGTACTATATCAGACAATTGACTGTCCAGTCTCTTCTTAAAAACCTCCAGTGATGGAGTGGCCATGATTTCTGAAGGCAAGCTGTTCCATTGGTTACTTGTCCTCACTGTCAGGAAGTTTCTCCTTAACTCCAGTTCTCTCTCTCTCTCTTTCTCTTTTTTTAAAATAAGATTTTATTAATTTTTCCCTTACATACAATAATTTTTCAACCAATGTGCTGTCTGAGTTTAAATACGCTAATACATATTTAATTCCTAATCCTTTATTCTTTCCTCTAACCATTGATAAAGTAAGTCCCAAATTTTATAGTATTCTGTTTCTTCTTTTTCTTTCAAGTCAGTCTGTCTATCTCTGTGCATTCGAGTGTTTTTAAATTATTTCTTAATCTGGTGGCATTCCTTCATTTTTTCAATATTGCGCAAATATTATTCTTGCCACTGTTGTGACATGTAAAATCAAATATAGGCTTTGTTTGTTAATCTTTTCTGGCATTATAGCTAATAAAAAAAGTTCAGGCTTAAAATTTACATATTCTCCCAACAGCTTTTCTAACCAAGTATGTATCTTTTTCCAATAATTGTTTGCTTTATCGCATGCCCACCAAACATAATATGTGCCTGAGTTATGTTTACATTTCCAACATCTATCTGACAAAATTTTAAACATTTTTGCTAATCTTGCTGGTGGCAAGTGCCATCTATAAAACATTTTATGTAAATTTTCTTTAAAAGAAGTTGACATTGTCAATTTATAATTTCTTTCCCATAAGTTTTGCCATTTTTCTAATTCTATATTATATCCAAAATTTTTCACCCATCTTATCGTTTCTTTAACTTGTTCATTTTCCATTTCCAAAATTAATAAAAAAGTATACATTTTCTTAGTTTCTCATCTGAAGTTAATAAAGTCTTATCAAATGCCATTTGTTCTTTATAAAATCCACAGTTTAATGTCTTTTTCATTTCTAGTTTGTGTTTGTAAATGGGCCCACTATGACAAGTTGATACCCTGATTTTCCAGTTCTTGTTTAGATTTTAAATTCCCTTCAGAATTTAGAATATCTCTATATGTCCAGATTTTTCGAAGTCCACCAAATGCTTCCATAGTTGACAACCACCCTGGAATTTTCAAACATATTTTACTTTTTGTTTTCCCCCCACACTATTAACAATGCATTTCTTATGTAGTGATTTTGGAAATACTTATGAATTTTATTTTTCCCATACCACCCAGGTCTCTCTTTCTGGTGCTTTGGAGAATAATTTGACACCCTCTTCTTTGTGGCAGCCTCTCAAATACTGGAATGCTTGTTCACCTTTTTTTTTTTTTTGTAATTTCCATTTGAATCCTCTTGGTACTCAAAAGAAACCACCAGAAGGTCTGCAAAATGAGAAAAAATGAGAATTTTTATAAGATGTTTTGACTGACATCTTATCACCACCAGCCCTTTCAAACTGCAGGAACAAAATTAGTGTGGGAGACTAATGTTCAAGGATATGTGATACCACCCACAGAAAAAGACACACTGAAACTTTTGCAACATTCAGAGAAGTAAAAATTACTTCTGACAATTTTTTTCCCCTGAAAAGTATATGTGTTGTTTTTATCTTGAAAATGAGAGAGGTTAGTTTTTTCCCCCCAGAATTCGTAGTGTGTGTTTTTATCTACATATTTATTTATTATTTAGTAGGCAGCCATCGAAGGAGAGTGAACTAATATGTTACTTCCTCCTTTGTATGAGATTTATATGTTTTTTTCAAAGACTACATTGGAAAAAAAATCTATTCTCATTTAGAATTTATTTTGCTGAGGGGTACAATTCCATCAATTTGTAATTAAAATGAAATATCGGGGTTTTTTTTTTAAAGGCAGTGATATGCTTTGGACTTGCTGGTTCCTCTAACAATCAAACAGGAGATTCCTATTTTTTCCCTACAAAAGTTGTGCAATTTAGGGACTGCAATTTACCCACCCAGACTTTGCAGGATCAGCTGAGCAATAGGAAACCAATCAGGTAACCTGCTAGCCAGTTAATTAGTAGTTTAACTGGGAATACTTCACCAGTTTCCCAATGCGAGTGACAATAAGAAATCAGTGATCTTCAAGGGATGACTGAGAAGATGGAGGAAGACCCATCATTTCTTTTTTCTTCCCAGTGAATAGGAGACCAATCTTGTTAGCTTCCAACTTCCAATCCAGCAAGGCACCTGGGCTTCAGAAGAAAAAGTTCTCCATGCTAAGTGTAAATGTAAGGATTGCCAGTCAGCTGCCATCAAGAGGAGGAAGTATAGCATAGGTGTTTAGATTGGGATGATCCAACATTCTCCTTATCCCCAACCATGGAGCACTTATAGCTAGTTACTCTCTTAGTCCAACCTATCTCAAATTGTAGTTATTGTAAAGATATAGGAGAAGAACCAGCCTCCTCCTGTGCTCCTGACTTGAGCTACAAAAGAATGATAAAATGATAAAAATACAATGAAGGAACATATATCAAATAACTCCAGAACCTATATAAGCTATATTATCAAAAATATTTATGGATGCCCCACATTTTCTTCACCTTAAAGCTTACCACGTTGTTAAGAATGAGGTTGATACTTTCAAGGCAATCTGAGTCAGGAGGAGGGGAAATTGGTTTTCCTTCACTCCTTTCCGCTCCAAATGGTAAAATACATTCCACTTTTATCCATGCATCACTTTTGAAGATGAAAAGAAGTGAAATGCAAGGAAGAGATATGTGCTTTTAAAAAACATTTTGCAAACTAAACTTTGCAGGTGGTAGCTTCAACTGAACAAGTGAGTTACTCTTATTGACTAATCTGGTGTTGCTTCAGAGGAAATATTAGTCAGTCTGAAGAGAAGAAAGGAGAGAGAGAGAGAGAGAGAGAGAGAGAGAGAGAGAGAGAGAGAGAG
>JAKJMR010000138.1:1405236-1462663 GCA_024449315.1 Daboia siamensis | reverse complement strand
GAGAGAGAGAGAGAGAGAGAGAGAGAGAGAGAGAGAGAGAGAGAGAGGGAGGGAGAGGGAGAGAGAGAGAGAATTGGTATTGAAATGTTTGAAAAAAATAACCAAGCTCAGAAAGTACCAAGGACCTCATGGTATTGATAAGCATTAACTGCTTAAAAAACAGCAGTGATATCAGCAGTGTTTTACAACGACAAAGTCTGCATTTTCAAGAGTAGCCTTAATAATAATTGGTTATCAAAAGATTGAAGCATAATAATTCTTTCACAGTTGTTCTGCTTGGTCTCTTATCATGATTTGATTCAAAGAATCAGACTAAAAGAGATTAATGCCAAGGAAAAGGTAAGAAGGAACCATTTCTCCCCCTGATCTGTTTCTTTATTTCTTTTCATGTCTCTGCTTGTTGTTGTTGTTGTATTTTCTAAAGGATGGTACTATGTCTTATGAAATATTAGAATTAGATGCAGTTGAGGATGCAGAGATTTCACCTGCACCTATAAAAAAAGATAAGGCTTTGTGACCATCACCTTGACACTCTTGTTCTAACTCTCCCTGCAGATGCCCACTGGAGCTTGTCAATGGTGGTTAGCATTGGGACAGAGTTTCCTTAGTAAAAGGAATAGCAAATGGAGTAACAAAAACCTAGTTTGGTTGAGAAACCAGGAGAGTGTATGAGAGTCAACTGGGTGACTTTGGGCCAGCTATTCTCAGCCCAAATGAACTCACAGAGCTGTTGTTGGGGAAAATAGGAGGAGGTAAGAGTATTATGTTCACCACCTTGACATATTTATAAAAATAATAAAGGCAGCGGGGAAAAAAATCCAAACAAAAACCAGAAATCAAGCACAAAGCATTTGGCTGCATACCATAAAGGTCTATAATTATATGATGGGAACTGCACATTGTCAACAATGCTGATATTCAGGGGTCTCCATTTAAGACTAGTCATGGCTGTAGAGACTTTAATCTGGCCCCTTTGATGCCTAGTTTCCAAGACAATTAAGACTTTAATCATAGTGCCACTACTCTATAAGTGTATTTGCAATGGTTGCCGCCAGTTATGGAATGTTGTGGTTTGGGATAAAGCCACTTCTTCTCAAGTATAGTAAAACCTCATCATCCTGTCCAGGTGGGAACTCACAAAAGCCTTTGGCTTTTTTTTTTTTACTGACGGCTTGTAAGTGACAAATGAAGGCTTGTTTTCCATTCTTGTTCATTGGGGGTGTGACTCAGGAGGGCTTGCAGTCAGCAGCTGGCAATGTGTGTGCCCACACAAAACTTTACAATTTTCCTTGACCTCAAGTGAAGTTTCTATGCACTGGTGAGTGGGAAGAAAGGGATATTAGCTTTCTGGGGGAAAATATTTCTCTGATCTTCCTTACTTAGCTTTTGTTTAAGGCTAAGTTGCAAAAAGGAAGAATTGTTCAAGCATGTTTTGAAACATTTGCAAATCTGCTGAGGTCTATCCTAGACTTTCCAATAGATTTTTTTAAAAATTATTTTACTTTAGTATCCTTTTTGGGGGGTCAATAAGCTAAAGGTTAGGGCACGGGTGTCAAACTCGCCACATCATGTGATGTGTCACGACGTATTGTGACTTTGTTTAGCACGACCGGAGCTGCAACCAGCCCATGGGCCGGCAGTTTGATACCTCTGGGTTAGGGTGTTAGTTTGGGCTCAGGATACCTATGTTTAAATCTCCAGTTACCATGCACCTCACTGTGTGACCTTGGACTTTTCTGAGCCCAGGCTAACTCATATGATTGACGTTGTGTGGATACAATGAGAAGTGATGTCATGTATACCCTCTTGAACACCATGGAGAAAAGGTGGGAGATTAATGTACAAAAATGCTAGAGATTCCTGATTATAGCTCTTAGGCAACAATTTTCTTAGATTATATTGATGGGTTTTCTGTTTATGTTTCATCTCCTTGAACAAGACAATATCATTTGACATAAAGGTAAAGGTAAAGATTCCCCCGCACGTGCGTGCTAGTCGTTTCCGACTCTAGGGGCCGGTGCTCATCTCCGTTTCAAAGCCGAAGAGCCAGCGCTTGTCCGAGGACGTCTCCGTGGTCATGTGGCCGGCATGACTAGACGCCAAAGGCGCACGGAACGCTGTTACCTTCCCACCATAGTGGTCCCTATTTTTCTACTTGCATTTTTACGTGCTTTCGAACTGCTAGGTTGGCAGAAGCTGGGACGAGTAACAGGCGCTCACTCTGTTACGCGGCACTCGGGATTCGACCCGCCAAACTGCCGACCTTCTGATCGACAAGCTCAGCGTCTTAACCCACTGAGCCACCGCGTCCCTTTTATCATTTGATATAGATCCTAATAAACCTTAGCTTATAACAACAGATAATAGACCAGCAAATAAAGCACAAGAGTACAGTTAAGATAAAAGGAAAAAAAAAATATTTTCTAAAATATCTAAAAAGGATTATAATTAAGACTACATTGTTCTATGCTGACTATAGAACAGTACTTGATGGTGAAGGAAATAAAATCAGATTGATTCAGTAATAACAATTTGAGATAAATCAGAATGACCAGGATATTTGGTAAAGGATGAGAATAATAATTGTGAACACTTGCACAGAGAGAGCAATGAAGAATAATGGGTTCCGTTGATTCAATTATTACTCCACTGCAAAGACACAGTCTTTGTTGAAAGAAGAAGAAGAGGAGGAGGAATAGGAATAGGAATAGGAAGAAGAAGAAGGAGGAGGAGGAGGAGGAGGAGGAGAAGGAGGAGGCTGTTGGGAGGGCCTTGAATCTACTTTTATTCACCTCCCTCTTCTGAATACCAACATTACAAAAACTCCATCAATCTCATACCAAATAGGATACATAGAGATAATTGGATACCTAGTGAGAACTACTCAGGTGCCTATGAGATCATTACAAAAACAAGATACTAAAAGATATATGTGAAAGCTCTATCATAGCATTTCCCAAACCTCCCACGTGCCAGCCTGTGTGAACCAAGAGAGTATGCTCATCACTGCAGCCCAGATGGAGGCCGATAAGGAGGTTTGGGAAAGCTGAAGGTTGAGAGGCCAAATTCTTGGGAAGCCAAATTCTGGCCGTTCCCACAGACATGAGCGGGGAATCTTCAGTGTGGTTCTCTTCAAGTCACATTGAAGATGGCTTGAGGGAACCTATGTCCAAAGGTCTTTATATAGATTGTAACTATGGTAGAGACCAAAGTAACATTCAGATTTGCCAGTTCCATTTATCTTTAGGCACCATTGTGCAGAATTTAGCAGCAGGGTTAACTAAGATCTTTGATGCACCCAATATATTCTTCTTTGCAATACATAAAAAACCTTTAAGTTCAGTGACCACTAAGACATGGGACAATGAACAGCTGAGGATTCTGCCGGAACAGTTCACAACATGAGCTAATTTCCACTGTTTTGCATTACCAAAATTTCTTAGTTCCCAAAAAAAGACAGTAGCTGAGGCAACCAGGAGAATGTTAGCAAGCTTTCCTATTAAGGAAGAAAGACAGAAAACTTAATCAGAAATATACATATTGAAAATGTGGTAAAGATAGAAAAGAGGAAGGAAGTTGAACATATTGTTTAGCATCACTCAGTCTTAACAAGTTGTCTGATTGAGCACTTGACAACATGCTTAGTTGTGAAATGAGGACATATTTCCAAATACTGAGCAAAGCCAAGGGAACAGGAGAGAGGAAATTGAAATCCTTTTTGAAGTTGGACTAAGCAGCTGGGTTTCTCTTTTTCCTTTTCAGCGCCATCTTAGCCAAAACTAATTTATTATGTTTGTTGCACAGTCAGCCAGATATTTAGGCTGGATTTGGCAGTTTCATCCATCTATGGAGTCCTTCCCAAGGACCTGGAATAGGCAGATTTTGATGTTTGATGGTGTTAGAGATGTCATTTCAGGATATGAGCTGTTCCACGTAAAGCTGCTTTTTACAGTTGAATTGACCATGTCAACAGCTTCCAGAGTACTTGGTCAGTTGGGATACAGAATGGGAAATCATTAATCCAATGTACTCTAGGAATACCTTGATGCACCAAAGGTTCATCATACTTTTATTTTTTGTACATTGATGACTCTGTGGCTAATCAATCAATCAATCAATCAATCAATCAATCAATCAGAATAGAGCTGGAAGGGACATTGGAGGTCTTCTAGTCCAATCCCCTGCTCAAGCAGGAGACCCTAACCATTTAAGACAAGTGGCTGTCAGTCAAAACTCCAGTGATGAAGCACCCACAAAGTCTGAAGGTAAACCTTTCCAACCGTCCCATGGTTAATTGTCCCAACAGTCAGAAAATTTCTCCTTAGTTCTAGGTTGGTTCTTTCCTTAGTTTCCATCTATTGTTTTTTGCCTATCTTCAGTTGCTTTGGAGAATAGATTGACCCCCTCTTCTTTGTGGCAGCCCCTGAAATACTGGAACATTGCTATCATGTCACCCCTCATCCTTCTTTTCTCTAGACTAGCGATGTCTAATTACTACAACTGTTCTTCATATGTTTTTGACTGCCTTTAATTATCATGGTTGCTCTTCTCTGCACTTTTTCCAAAGTCTCAACATCTTTTTCATAAATGTGGTGACCAAAACTGGATGCAGTTTTGCATCTGTATGTATGTGCAATCTGGATGCAGATTACATAAGGAGGAAATGTCTAAACAGAACGTAAAAGTTTGCAGCAAGAAAATATGTTTGAGACATTTTGACAAATTCAGAAGATCTGAAAGGTAGGAAACCGTTGGTTTCTAGTTAGAGAAAGTCATGAAGCACCTTTTACCTACTTTTTAAACCAGTCAAGAGATTAATGAAGTATTTGTGAACTTAAAAGTGCCAAAGGAAATAAAACCTAGAACTTCTGCTCTGAAGTATTGAAACTATGATATTTTAGCATTATAAAGAACAGACGACTAAGGCATCATTCTTGCCTACAGTTAAGATCCTAATCTCGTGAAACCATTTCTGATAGTCTTCTGTCAAGCCAAGTCTTTTTCTAAACAAAAATCTGGAGATCTGTAATAGCTGAAAAACTAAAATCTGATCATCTAACTAACCTGTTGCAATCCCCTTGTTGCTTTCGTAGAAATTTACTTGGCTTTAAGTAAAATCTTGCAGCATTCTAAGAACAGGTAGAAATAGCATTTCCCAGAGATAGTAAATATTTTGGCCAGGTCTATAGGCTTTTCATCTATGAAATAGTTGCTGCCTTTGAAATTTGATTTAAGTGATGTGGCAGCTCAATAATTTATGAAAATTTCCATTAACCTGACAACTATGATAAAAAAGCTTTTTTAAAAAAACTGATAAAGAAAAGAGATCAAACAATAAGACAGGACATCAAAAAGACAAGAATGATCTCTATGTGTTCAGATTTTTCTGCTTATGTCGTAGGGATATATAATAGAGAATCAGGAATATTTATTGAGAAGTGAGATATTGGGGAAAAAACAATTATCATCAGGACTGACTTCAAATTCTCAGAGTAGAAAAACATGTATGTCAATGTTCAAAGGCTTTTCCACATCAATTAGTTTACAATCTTAGGAATTTGGTTATTATTATTATTATTATTATTATTATTATTATTATTATTATTATTATTATTAAAGAGTGTGATATTTAAGTGACATTCCATTGCAACAGAATTTTGCAACATGTTCCTTTATGGTTTTCTGATTAACTTCACATTTCAATTGGTGCTCAAAACTCTTTTTTTTTTAAAAAAAAAAACCAACTTGGATTTTGAAAGTACAGTAGGTGCGTAAATTGCAGGAAATAAAGACAAGGCCACCACCAAGTATAGTTTGACAGTAGCACTGGTAATTCAAATACATGATTTTTTTAAAAAAATGAGCAGCATTATCTATGCATCATTTTGCAAGGAAATTTACGTACAGAACTTGTAGATACAAACATTGGTCTCAAAAGGTTTCCCTCCTGGTGTAATTAAAAAGAACGCACAGATCATTGAGATACAGCTTCTTGTTCTAAAGATTAAAGTTCTCCAAGTTTGCCATCTTCCAGTGGTGTGGATCCCACCTCCCAGAACTCCCTAAGCAGCGTGCTTGTTGCTGGGAATTCTGAGAGTTCATCTACATATTTCAAGGGTATCCTTGGCTATAATAAAGATTCATTCCTATATGGTTGCTTTTGTTATTTGCATAGGATGATATTAGAAATGTTGCTATCTGTCTGCTTTCCAAGGCTAATATAAAATAACATTCTTCTCAGAATAATAGAATAACAGAGTTGGAAGGGACCTTGGAGATCTTCTAAATCCAACCCCCTGGTCAAGCTGGAAACCCTATACTATTCCAGACAAGTGGCTGCCCAGTCTCTTCTTAAAAGTCTCCAGGGATGGAGCACCCAAAACGTCTGAGGGTAAGCCATTCCACTGGTTGCTTGTTCTCACTGTCAGGAAATTTCTCTTTAGTTTTAGATTGTTAAGGAGTTCTGTTTCATCTCATGTTTAATAACACAAAGCATTCCCTTCTAATGTATGTGCCTCTTTCCTCCTGTTCCTTCTGTTTTCTGAGAATTAGCCTCAGAGATGACTCTAGACCAGACATGTCAAACTCATGATGTCATGTGACGTCGCACGACGTATCGGAACTTTTTCCCATTGCCGGCAATGGGACGGGCGTGGTTTCTCTGTGACGCTCCGGCCCACAGGCCAGCAGTTTGACACCCCTGTTCTAGACGGTTAAATATCATGATCTAATCAAAGGTTGTAACGTGAAGCTAACTATTTTTCAGTTTTATGGGAGGATGCAATTGAAAATGACATCAGTGGAATTGTTAATCACATTGATCATTCCAACCAATCAGGGATACTGTTGGTGTAACATGGTGTGGAAGCAAAGCTAATTTTCTATATTTGTGCATGAGAGATACAAAGAGAGAATGCAAAGAAGGATTTGTGCAGATTTTATTTTTCAACAAGGTGGGGGGAGGGAATGAGAGAATTTGGAAATGCAAAGTACCTTAATATCACTAATATAACTCCCTTGATAAAAATGCAATCTTATTCTTTTAAACCTGTACTAAACCATCATATGTGTTCTATATGCTTAAAAACCAACATAGTCCATGAGGACTCATCTTTCCCAAGCACTGTTCTTGCTTTTCTATTAATAAACTGAAGCAGGGAGTACAATTTTAGGTGATCATAGAAAAGTAATAATGTGATTGAGCTGTGCAAAGGTTAGATGTTTGGATCATTGCTACACTGAAAGCATTTCTAGTCTACTTGCCAGCAAAGCTCAAAATATTGATCTAGCTGAGTAAGGGTGATAAATTCTCTTTTATTGTTCAAAACAGCATTACTCATATCCGCAAAAGAGATTTTCGTTCAAAAGCAGATTGGTTTCTGATTGCCAAAGGAAACTCAGTGGTATGAAAACTATCCACAAGTTGTTTGCAAGACAGTTGATGTATGAGTGGCAGCTATCATAGCAACATAAAACTTCTCTGCTCAGCCCTGGACAAAGCCAGGGCACCCTGCATTAAAAAAACCCTCCTTGCATTAATATTCCAAGAAATAGGAAACCAGATGCAAAAAAAAAAAAAAAAGGATAGGGGCTTGTTCACTTGTTGCCTGAAAGGAAAATTTGACAGGTGTACTCACCATTCATATGAATGGCTATAGCAACAGCACTTGGACTTATATAATGGTGCTTTACAACCCTCTCTAAGTGGTTGACAGAATCAGCATATTGCCCCCAACAATCTGAGTCCTCATTTTACCGACCTTGGAAGGATGTAAGGCTGAGTCAACCTTGAGCCAGTCAGGATCGAACTGCTGGCAGTGAGCACAGTCAGCCTGCAATACTGCATTCTAACCACTGTGTCACCATGGATCCTTTTATTTTATGAAAAATCTCTTGGTACAATTATTAAAGAGGATGGCCTTTTTTCCTTTCCTTTTCTGTTCATTCTAAAATGCAACGTTCCCTGATTTCAGTAAGAATATTTGAAGTAGTCTTGCTTACTGGCAGGCATGCTAGAGTGTAGAAATCAGAGAGATGGTTTTGATGGAGACAAGAACTTTATATCAGCAAAGAAGGCTGAAACATTCCTTAAGTTCAGAGAAATAAGCTAGCATTTAGAAGACCCTTCTCCTGATTCACTGGGGTTTGCAAGGAAAGGGAAATAAAGTTTGATGTCAGCCCCTGGAGTGCACTGTGTACAGATTGAACAAATGTTTGCCTGTGAGTCAGATGACATCACAGATTTCAACTAGTTAACTGAGCATTTTTCACACTCCTATTAAACAGGGGGATTTTTCTGGAGAATACGTGAATAGGGCTTCTGAGAACATGACACAGAGATGCTTCTGTAGGAGAATTACATAGATGTGCTTACGACAATTGCAATACTTCTTGAGTTGATAGATATCCGTTAATATGAAGAGAGATGACACATCCTTCCTGTATGAGGACATTGAAGATCAACTTACTCTGAATATGGATTCTTTGCTACCAACTCATCTTGTCACAGTTCAACACTATGTATTATGTTCCTACAGGGATAGGCAACTAATGTGATCTTCCAGATGTTGAGGAAATACTATGCGATACTGTGAATGGTGAGGTGCTGGCTCATCTGGAGTGCTTCAAGTTGGCATTGCCAGCACTGAATAATACTGAATCTCCATGAGATGCATACATTTCTCTCTCTTTCCCAGCAAAACAAAACAAAACAGAAATCCCCAAAACACCCTGGATTTATTTAGCACAGGGGTCCTCAACCTTGGCAACTTTAAGACTTGTGGACAAGTCTTAAAGTTGCCAAGGTTGAGGACCCCTGATTTAGCAGATGAAGAGGAGCAATTACTTAAACTGATTTCACTTTTTCCGTTTTATTTAAAGGAGTTCTCTTCTATGAGAGAATGAACCTGAACTATTTTTTGTCTGGTGATTGCAAAATCGGGAGAGGCCAGACCTGCAGAACTGAAGAGTCTTTGCAAATTCAGTTCTCAAACACTTTGGTACAGGAGCTACAGCATCCTCTACAGATGTTTAGATTTTGGATGAAAACCTTTGGTAGCAATCCTTTCTTTACCTCCTCACCAAATTGCTTATTTTCTTGCTTTTAGTTTTCAACTGATACCAATCCTTGTGTAACTTGCATTATGAGAGCTAGTCCATTTCCTGAGACAGACAATAACAATAGACTTTTCTCTGTGACAGTCTTCTGAAAAGTACTGTCAGCTGCCCCAGTTTTCCAGCATCTCCTCCACACTTAACAATACGAGTGCCTTTATTCATTATTCTTTGCATTCTTTTCTCATATAATTTGTTTTCCATATCAGTGACAATTTCTGTGGTCCTTCCCTGAAGTGGTTCTAATTTCTTCACTTTCTCCTTGAGAGGTAGAGATTAGGGCTGGACACTATGTCACACGTGAGGTCTGAATAATACAAGACTAAATTTAATCTTCTTCTTGGAATTTGGAAATTATGTCTCCAGTAATATACCCCAAAGCATAGTGAGTCTTCTGTACTATACTGAGATCAACCTCACTGCAATCACCAAGGGCTTGAGCTGTCCCTAACCAAGAACAAACCAGATCCACTGGTCCTTCATTTCCTCTGCCCCGGTTTGCACTTGGATCACTGAAAGGCAGAGAGAAAATTCAAAACAGAACAAAAAAAATACAGGCTGAAGACAAGTGAGTGCAAGTATATTCCACATCATGCAGAGTTACAAGGAAGGAATACAACTTCATTTTTGGCATTTAAAGGTAAAGGTAAAGGTTCCCCCGCACACGCGTGCTAGTCATTTCCGACTCTAGGGGCCGGTGCTCATCTCCGTTTCAAAGCCGAAGAGCCAGTGCTTGTCCGAGGACATCTCTGTGGTCATGTGGCCGGCATGACTAGACGCCAAAGGCGCACAGAACGCTGTTACCTTCCCACCGTAGTGGTCCCTATTTTTCTACTTGCATTTTTACGTGCTTTTGAACTGCTAGGTGGGCAGAAGCTGGGACGAGTAACAGGCGCTCACTCTGCTACGCGGCACTCGGGATTCGACCCGCCAAACTGCCGACCTTCTGATCGACAAGCTCAGCGTCTTAACCCACTGAGCCACCGCGTCCCATTTTGGCATTTGCCTCCTTCCAATTGTTGGGTTATTCCAGTGAAAGTGTAGTGAAATTAGTGAAAGCGGACTCTAAAAAGGGATCTGGTCATACCTCTTCCAGCTAATACATTTCATTAAAGGCTAACGTATCATGAACTTCATGAAATGCACAGCGTAGCTAGACTGATGCAGCATTTAAATTGGGGGGTGGGTGGTTATGCAAATGCAGGTTACCAATACCTTACCACTTAATGGATTAAGACTCCATTGTGGCTATTGAAACCTTCTGTTACTGATAAAGCACTTTTAACGTGTAATTTACATCTGCAAATTTGCATCTGTCTTATGTATTTCATGATAACATGTCCTGTAAGCTGACAATCAATGCTTCCTTCTGCAGCCCACAGTTAATAATATATGATTTCTGCAGAAGGTGAGACTAGAACTCAGTCTCCCAGTTTGTAGGCTGGCACCTTAAATCAGTACAGAAAACTAGCTCTCTGACTCTTAAAGCAGTGATACTTTTTTGCCATGCTCAAGGCAAAGTCCAAATAATATTGGGCTGCTTTAATGAATACCGAAGACATATTGCACCTCGCAAGTTCTAGAATAATGTTTGAAGTATACATAGCCCTCTTGCTGTAAATAAAGATTGCAGGGTTGTTGTTTTTTTCATTTCCATTTGTTTTTAATTAAAAGTATCTATATAAAATGGTAGATGTCAAGGGATCTATGGACACCTGCTGCACACGTACACCACATTGCTTAATCCACAAACTAGAGAATGACCATGAGTATTTAAGGAGATGACTAGTCTGAGCAATAAAGATACCAGTTTTGTCTATTTACACACAAACTCCTCAACTTGTTACACTCAATGGCAGAGGAATCGGGTCTGACCCCTACTGGAAATTGCATCATTTGGAGAATATTATATGACCCTATTGGTTAATTCTTTTCTGCATTGACAATTGGGGAGGCTACAATTATGCAGATTGAGTAGAGGTGTCAGTGAATACATTGTATTGGGAATATTCATGGTTTCTGGTATCATCTTCTTTACATTTTAAACAGTATTGGAGTTCTTGGGACAGTTTGTTAATTAAGAACTGAAAATATAGGGAAATAAAACAAGGACAGTGAAACAGTTCTAATGAATAAAAATAGAATCATAACCCCCCCATAAAAGGGTCTGCAGGAGAGAAAAAATAATGATGATTTTAATGAGGACCCAGATTGTTGGGGGCAATTAAGCTGACTTTGTAATAATGCCGCTTGGGGTGTGTGTGAAAGCCCTAATAAGCAGGCATATACATAGAATGAAGGCTACTGCTAAGCTTGTAAGCCGCCCTGAGTCTTCGGAAAAGAGCGGGATATAAATGGAATTAAAATAAAAAATAAATAAATAAAAATTTTTACCAAATGAGGCAGCATATGGAAGAAGTGAACAGATGGGGAATCCTAGTGTCTTGCATTCCCCTGAATCTGGAAGAAGAGATGGAGAAAAATAATAACTTGGATTGAGCTAAAGAAAGAATTGGAAACAAATTTAGATAAGGGAGGGAGTTGAAAGCATGTGTTAGGTATAAGTGTCAAAAGATTATTTTTCATGTGTTGTGCTGAACAACTAAAAATAATTTACAGAGAGTGGGCTTATGAAGCAGTTATTCTCAGTCAATAAACTGTCATATAGTCAATGACCAAATCATAAAAAAAAGAAAGAGAGAAATATTCTAGCTGTAGCAAATAAAAATTGAATAAAACTGAATATTATAATTAATAAACAGTGCTGTCAAAATACAGTATATTTTACAAGCAATAAAGCAAAATGTAGCCACATTCAGCGAAAAGAAAACAGAGATCAGACAATAATAATTTAGATACAATTAATCTGACTTGCCTGGAAATGAACAATAATTATTAGTTTGGACAAATATGTGATGATCTAGAAGTTTCCTTGTCTACCAACATAATAATGATCTTTCCTTCAGAAGTAAAATAAAGAACTACAGAAAGACAAATTAATGGAGGTAAGTGAGGTTGTTCAGTTGAGTAGCAGCTATGAGGAATGACCTCAATCATGGAATATTGCATTTTTTAATCTCTTCATTCTTTGATCATTCTGAAACAGAACCATGTTCTCACTTCAAGAAAGCTCCTTGGATAAGCCATTTCTAAGAAGGCAATGGATGGAAAAGTTTTTCCTCCTTTTTTTTTGCTATTATGAATAAATAATTTAAAGATTCTAGATCAAGGCCAGCATCAAACCGAGATAAGAAAAGCATTAAAGGCAGGTGTACACTTGCAGAGGCATGCATATATTGTAACACTGGTTTATCATTTATCCTCACTTCTAAGAGAAAGGTTAAAATCAGCATTAAGATGTGGCCTGAGGCTACTTTTACAGCTCTTCTCCTAGACAGGATTGCAATTTTAAGTAGTTTGGGGCCATTGCAAGAGAGGATTGTTAATGATGGCAGAGGCCAGAAATTCCGAAAGAAAACATGTTGGCCACCAAAGACAGTTTCAAAGGCTCACCTACCTCCTTGTTCCTCAGTGAAGAGCAGGTTCTTTTGCCTTTGTCCTCTTGGAATGAAGCTGCTGTTTCTACTGTAGCTTCTCTTTTCCCCTAAAATTGCCAAACAAACTAATCAAAAGTACATCTTTTTTTTCCCACTTCATTCACCAAAGAGTTCTACTTTTCCTTTAACAGGAGGGTGGATAGTGCCTTCCCCCCCCCCCCACTCGTCTTTATTGTGCCTTTATAGATTTCTATCTCAGGTAGAGACAAAAGGAGAGATTGTAAGGGGAAAAGCGGGTCCTCTTAAGGCAATTGAAATGATTCAAAACCCTTTGAGTGCATATTACTGCAGCTGACATTTGGACAACCAACATATGAATCTCTTTTTATTTTTTTGTTTCAGAAAATGGAGAGGCTCGTGGAGGTATTACACTAAGAGAAAAACAAAAGGTCTTGGGTTTTCTACAAACCGAAAGATCTATTATGGCATAAAGTAGTGAAGGCAGGGGTCCCTGAGATGGATTCAGTCTTTCCCACAATAACATCATTTTTCAGAGGCGACGTGTCAGCTCACTATGCTGATTAGCAACTACTGGTTTCACTAAATCCTAGCCACATTGGAAGGATGCTAGATTGTTCAAAAAGTGCCTCTTACTCACAAAATACTACAAAACCCAACTCACTGCTGTTTTCTCCTTGGCATTTAAAACCCCTTGCATGTGAGGACCCAAATCTAGTTGTATTAGTATGCCAGACAGGGAGAGCTCTGCTGTGACCACTTAATCCTCTTCTTCGGGGCTCTGCCTTTGAGGGATGTCCTGAAAGAAACCTTCCAGCTATCACTGTTGGAGTGACATGCGCTAAGCCAGCTGGAAACCTGCCATCTAGTAGTACTGTTGCAAGTCTGAAGTTGTGCAACACCTTTAGCAAACACTTCCTCATGTAAAGGCATGAATAAAGCTGAAGCACTCATTACTTGCTTCTCACAGTCAACAGGAGAACAGGTCAGGCTGGCAACCACTTGCTTGAAAGTGGAAAGAGATTCCTTGTCCTCCAGCCAAATCCAGGATCCAGAATGATCCAAGCTCTGTTGGTTACTATATGTTTAGCAATCTTTCCGTATCAAGGTAAGATTTTTTTTTGTATTTGCTTAAATGTTGTTAAACAGGAAACGGATCCTAAGAAAGAAAAATCCTAAGATCCTAAGAAAGAATGCATGTTCAAGTTAGAGGGAAAGTTTTCCAATCATATGAGTAAACACAGATTAGAAGACTGAAGAGGACGGAGAGTTTGTTGGAAGAAAATTTCAGGAAGCAAAATGTTAAAGAACAAATAAATAATTTTCTTCCAATAGACATCCTGTAATTAAGCTTGCAATAATGTTCAGCCAAACAAAAGCTAAAGTTATTGTTGTTATCTTCAGAGAATCTTCAAACTGTGCTCAAACTAATGTGGCACTACTTACTTTTCTCCATACTAGATCTTCAGATTTCTGCCAGGTGGCAGCACAGAAATGCAGATTTTATTTTCTAGTTAGCACAGGTGAATTTTCTTTAAAATCCATGCTAACTATGACCTTAAACACTTTCCCTTTCATATGAGACTTCCGAGAAAATTTATTTAGTATGGTATGGAAAGCTGTATTCATGAAACATGCTTAATTAATTTGGTGGAAGTCCTGTCAGGGGTATTACTAAAGGGATATACTCAATTATAACCTTGGTTATATAGTTTTGGGGTTTAGTATAGAGTATCTCTAGTTGGTAAATTTAAATAGGGCTCAGTGTAGCATGCTGGTTTAAGGTTGTGGCATGAACCACTTTCAAGGCAGGATTCAGAGTGGAGTCCAATACGAAGATCTACTTTGGTCACACTTGTTTTTGATCTGTGGTAAGCCTTGGATGTGGGTAGTGCATTCATCCTGATTCCCTTGATCTCTCAGCAGACTGATGCTATCAACCATGGTATCAAAGGCTGCTGAGGGGGTTAGAAGTGGGAGGAACCACTTTAGGAACATAGAGTCTTTCCATCTTTGGTTCCGCATGGAATAGTGCACTCTATTCAGAATTGATGAATGATCTGGATGTTATTTTGGATTTATAGCTCCTACTCAAAGAGCAGGTGACAACTGTAGCCAGAGGGGCCTTTGCACAATTGCATTTTTTATACTAGTTTTGTCCATTCCTGAGCTGGAAGGCCCTGCTTGTGTTTACTCATGTCTTAGTCACTTCCTGATTGGACTACTGCAAAACGAACTTAATGGGGCAAATGTAGTCCTTGAAGACTATCTAAGCTTCAAAAACGGTACCTCTGGTCCACTCTATGCTTCTTCCATTTGTGCGCCTTTCCTATGCAAGATAGTGTTAGTCAGGAAGGAGAAAACATAGTGTCTTTCTTGTAAGTAGAGGCAGAGACCGGTTGTTTTTAGATATCTGAAGGGATTGGGGAACTGGATTAGAATTCACTGTATAATATGAATACTTGGGCCTGATCAACCAAAATCAGCACTGTGGCATGGAAGGAGATGCCTTTAACTTTCTCCCACCTCTTTCTCCAACCCTGCTATTTGTAATAAAGCACATGTGGTTAACTGGAGTTTGGGATACTACCTTACCTCTTCATCTTCCAAGCTCAATTCCTCACATGTACCTCATCATCATCATCATCATCATCATAAGTTGGAAGGGATCTTGGAGGTCCTCTAGTCCAATCCCCTGCTCAGGCAGGAAACCCTATACCATTTCAGACAAGTGGCTGTCCAATCTCTTCTTTAAAACTTCTGGTGTTGGAGCATTCACCAGTTCTGGAGGCAGGTTGTTCCACTGGTTAATTATTCTAACTGTCAAGAAGTTTCTCCTTAGTTCTAGGTTGCTTCTCTTCTTGACTAGTTTCCATCCGCTGCTTCTTGTCCTGCTTTCAGGTGCTTTGGAGAATAGCTTGGCTCCCTCTTCTTTGTGGCAGCCCTTGAGATATCAGAACACTGCTATCATGTCACCCCTCACCCTTCTCTTTGTTAAACTACACATACCCAATTCCAGCAACCGTTCCCTATATGTTCCTTAAACTCAAGGATAATGGTTTCCCCCATCCAATTGTGCCTAGGGGGTGATGCTCATCTCTGTTTCTTAGCCGAGGGAGCCAGCATTGTCCAAAGATACTTCTGTGGTCATGTGACCAGCATGACCATATGTCAAGGTCCACAGAACATTGTTATCCTCACCAAAGTGGTAACTATTTATCTACTCATGTTTGGAAGCTTTTGAACTGCTAGGTGGGCAGGAGCTGGGGCAGATAATAAGAGCTCACCCAGTCATGCAGCATTCAAGTCTCAAATCCGGGCTGTCATCTTTTCAGCTGACAAGCTCAGCTTCTTGAACTGCTAAGCCATTGTGCCCCCTTCTTTAAACTTACTCTATAGTAATGCAAATGTTAATATCCAACTCCTTTAACATTCATCTTTCTCCCTAAATCCACCAGGGAAAAAAGTATACTACAGGTACTCCTCAATTTAAAATCACAATAGGGACAGATAAATTTGTTTTTAATTGGTGCAGTCATGAAGTAATGTATCCTGTGATCATATCTGATTTTACAACCTTTTTACTGTGGCTGTTAAGTGAGACATCACATTACTCTGACGTCTGACTGACTGCCAGCTTTTTGCTTGTGTCAAGCCAGCTGGGAAGGTGGCAAATGATGATCATGTGACCAGAGGATACTGTGACCATTGTAAATGCATGATGGTTGCCCGGTGTCCAAATCATGATTACATGACTGCAGGGCCACTGTGATTGTTGTAAGTGCAAGAACTGGTCATAAATCACTTTTTTCAGCACCATTGTAAATTCAAACAGTTGCTAAATGAATGACTGTAAGTCAAGAATTACCTGAACTCAACATTCTGGGAAAATTGCAGCTTTGTTTTTTTTTAAGAAGAGAAAGTTTACATTTAAAAATCTTGCATCAGGGAGACTGACATATAAAAGAAGTAAAACAGGAAAGTTTCCTTTACAAAAAAAGGTTCTTGAGCAATTTACATTAACAATACATTAGTTAGGTGATTTTTCATACAATTTTTACATGTTAAAGCATATTGGCTAAGCATAAAGGCTAAACCCATCTGAAGACTGATAGAATCTAAGTAAGTGTATGTTGAGAAGGAATTGTATTGAACGCTCCCATGTGGTTGTGTGTTGTAGACTAAAAAATGATCCAGTGCCATCACAACTCACATTGTTTTATAGTCTATGTCAGTGTTTCTCAACCTTGGTAACTTTAAGATCTATGGACCTCAATTCCCAGAAGTAGAACTTTTAACTCTGGAATTCTGGGAGCTGAAGTCTACATATCTTAAAGTTGCTAAGGTTGGCAAACACCAGTCTATGTAACCAAATTCAGAAACACTGGTCTATATAATGAATCATGGAATAGAGACAAATCTGTAGACTTGGAATAATTTCTTTCAGGATCCGATCTAGCAGCTACAGCAGCAGCACACAGCAGCATTTCAATAATCTGGAAGAGATGAGGATATTTCCTTTGCCAATCTCCTTACATAACCCTGACTGAAACAGCCAAATCTTGGCTTGCCTCACAGATGAAGTCTTGTGTTAGCTGGTGGCAGATTCTGTTTTCCAAGTTCTGATGAATAATTTACTTTCAGGTTGCCTTACCCAAAATAGATTCTGAACACCCCCGCAGAAACTAGTTTGTATCTACTTACTGATTGAAGATCAGCTGTAGTTGGGGAACACATAGTAATTTTTTCAAAACACCCAATTTCTTAAAATGCAACACTTGAAAAAGGTAGATTGTTCACTTCTAGCAGATCAATCGCTGCAGATTTGACCAGAAACCTGCTCTGATAATAATAAATAAACCTTTATTGTCAAAGTACAACACGTGTACATTGAGATTAGCTGAACCTCCCCGTGCTCTCTCCCCCCAACACAGTGATATAGATAAATGGAGCACGTATCTCCTAATCTTCTAAGTTGTCCTAATTCACTTCTATAGAGCACATTAGCTGGCGAAGAACTCTTACAGATCAAATTGTGTTGCTTCTGAAAGTGTCCATTGGACCATTAGATTCCCAAGAAACCCTATAATCAGTGATCTTTTACAAATTGAAGATGAGAGGACTTCACCTCCCAGAATTCTGAGAAATGGCTAAGCTGGCTGTGGAATTTTGGGAGTTGGAGTTCACGCGTTTGGAAATTGCCAAGGTTGGGAAATCTTACTCTATATGTTCAGATAAACAGCCGTTGCTCCCTTAGAGGTTCTTCCAATTAGAAGTTTCTAATTAGAAGTTTCTGAGCAAAATAGCAAAGTGTCTATTTAAAAAGCAAGTTCCTAGCCAGACAAATCAACGATTCCACACAGGGAAGGAGACACTGTGTTATTTCAGGCCAAATCATTCTTTGTGTGAACCCCATTTGAAGTTAGCTCACAGGTTCCTCACATCAGTCCATTTTCTTATGAAAAGTTAAACATGACTTCATGCTTTCAAAAGCATTCCAGAATTGAGAATTTTGTTTCTACCACTCCCTCTAATGAGGTAACTGAATGTTTGCTTGCCAGTGGGAAGAATAAAAGAGATTAGTGTGCCAAACCTTAAAATATGATTAGAAGTTCTAATCTTTAACCTTAAATTTAAAGTTTAACTTAAATGCAATCCAGTTTTTGGATTGGTCATATCCACTTTTTGGAGTACACACCAGGCATGGTACCTAAAGATCAAATATGGCCCTTGGTGGGGGGAGGGGAATGTACACCTCTATTGTGGGGATTGTTATACACTCTTGACCACCATCTTCACCATGTTTTGAATCAGTTCCACTTGTTTGTGTTCTTCTGAAAGGGTCATACCAGAGACAATGGCATCCTTTGAGTTATTTCCACCATTCATAGCTTGCTATGTAGGATCTATACTATGGGTATAGTTTATCCTGCTCCTTTGCTGTCAAGCATTCCTATGTAAAGACCTGTAATGTGGACCTATTTACTCCCTAATTACTTTACTATTATTCAAGCTCAAGTGTAGGTTGTCTGCACAGTTTTTTTTAAAACTCTCTGAATTACTCACCACTACTAAGGTTTCATAGCTTCAGGCTGGCATTAGGGCTTAGGTATTATAAATATACAGGTGGTTTTCAAAGAAGCAAGCAGCTGAGGACCTTTTACCTGTAAGGCATGTTCCCTCATGACCTGTGCGAAAAGAACAGCCCTTGTGAAACTGTCCTTATTGAAGGGATGATTCCAGATTAACATAGTTCTTCAGACATATGTGTATTAATTTCAGGGGCCTTTTGGGAGGGATCAGATCTGACAAAAAACCAACCATCCTCTTTTTCTGCATCCTGCTGTGTGAGGAGGAAGGCAAGATGGAAGAAGAACATTAGAGAAGGAAAATGACTTAATGGCCCTTCTTGCTTTTAGCTTTGTCCCTGTCCAATACTGGTATATTTATATAGCCTCCAACAAATTGTAACGTGTGCGAACAACTGCTTTAAACTTAATGTAAACCACTTTAAACTTGACTGGAAAAAAAAATGTAACAGAATTGTTGACGTCTGGAATATCTTACCTGATTCAGTTGTTTCAATTACTAACTGTCACAGTTTTAATTCCAAATTAACTTATGTGGACTTCATTCCATATTAAAGAGGTTTCTAAGGGAGCATGCCTAAGTGCACTAACATGCCTATTGTCCCTGCCACACTTTAGTTCTTTTGTGTTGTTCATTGGAATTTATAATTTTTGTTTTATAAATATATAAAATAAAATAAATTGTGTTTGTGGGAGAAAAGCCTCCAACATAACATCTCTCTGTCCACAAAATGCTTTTTTGGCAAATTATCTACAACAGGTTATGACATGACGCTCTGAGTTATTGCAGATAATCAGTATAATACAGAAGATAAAGGTTAGCCAAGGGTTTGGGAAGGCCATGTTTGGCAAGGCCATATATGTACGTATAGAATTATTCTGAATCAGAAACCAGGAGCTGGAGCGTTTTGTTTCTCTGCTCAGATACTCATTTCCTTTAGGGTTAGGGAAGTATCCCTAGTTGTAGAGACATATTCTAATCTTTGTTGGCATCCTACTCATCTTCTGATGAACATTAGAAAAGGGACTTTCAGAATGGATTTGTCAGCTCATCTCAAGAGTCTAAGCCAGAAGAGGGCTGTAGAAATGTTGAACTTCTAGACCAAAAGACTCCAAAGCACAAATGCACATAAGAATTCTGTTTCAGGTGTAGGTGATTCATAATTCCCTCTCCAACCGATTCATCCTTGGCTTTGTTCTTGATAAATACGCTTACACTCATTCACAGCCCAACCCTCACCCTTACCTTTGAGACTCTGACTATTTACTTTTAAAGCTGAAGGCAGGCAGTTTTCTAGTTTCTGGTGGAAGAGCAGTTCCTACAGTAGCCTCAGGCCCTGGGAACATCTACATTTTACTTACAACAGGGACCATGATGGATGGAATGAAAGAAAGCTGGTTAGGTATTTATTTCTTTAGTAGTACAGTCTTTAATTGCTGTCCAAAAGCACCGTGAGAGAATGCATTTATTCAAAATACATAGCAATGAAAATAATCTTAGCCCTCTGAGGTAGTCCAGGCAACCATCAGAGCCATGAATATTAGTTCTCTGTAAAGTTACATTAACAGCGTCTTGCAAGACTGACATTATTTCTTCCCTCTCAGCTTTTACTCTCTGGATAACCAGGGATGATCCCCTTCTGAAATGCTTCCTACGTTCTCCTTCCTTCTGTGGGCTAAGATACCTTTCACATGCCTGTTAATCAGTCTGTGGCTCTTCCTGCTGCCTTCTAAGTCATTCCCACTTATCATTACAAATAATGATACTCAGCTGATTCAGATGGTTGCTCACACACAATTAAGAGTCAGGAGCCCTGTTTTTTTTTTTTTTGAAATTTTTTTTTGAAAAAAAAAAAAAAGAAAAATGGGGTTGCTCTTACCAGGAGGCAAACTTCCAAAATTAGAACAATAATTGATGGAGAACAATATGGTAAAGAAGAAAGGGATGTGGAACTGCAGCTTTTTCTATGCTTTAAGCAGGAGAGAATAGTAACCTTTTTTGCCAGTAGGGCAAGCAATTGTCCCTCTTCCATGTTTCTGGGAGCATCAGGTGCAAACGGGCAGGTACATAAAAGTATGAGGCAGATGTAAACTTCTGGCTGGAGCTAGCTTTGGTATCTGAGAAGATACATTGCCAAGGCCAAATGCTTAGATTTCAGTCACTCTCTGTTAAATAGCAGGTTCTTTGGCACAGGAATGAAGATACGAAGCTGAATACAAGGTAACTCATAGTTTATTCCATGTGGAAACTGTACTGGGGCAATGGCTGCAACTAGCCGCAATATATAGTCTAGCCCCTAGGTGGCAGCCAATAGGTTTGAATCAACCATGGCCACTTGGAGATAGGCAATTGCAGCACAGGAGACTTGTAGTCTGGGTTGCTGAAGAGCCGTTAGCTGCTCCAGCAACCCATGTGGTATTCCTGAAGAGCCTAGTACATAACACTCTCTACCTTAAGAAATTTCCCCCCTCTCCCTCTCCCTCTCCAATTTTGCATTGAAGACTGCCTCACTTCTGTAGGGGTGGCTATTCATATTTTACTTTCTTGCCTGGCTTTCACTTGCAGTTACAATTACAATTATTGTTGCCCTTTTTATAATGTGTCTGGGGTTAATTAGATGTTTACAACATGATACAAAGACTAGATGCAAAAGTAAATAAATCAATTACTTTGCTAGTCTCCCAGTTGCAACCTCGACTGTAGGAGAAACAATCCTGAGTTGAATCAGCTTCTGGTAATTACGTGGTGATGGTCATGTAGTTGCTTGGCTGCAGGATGGAAGTGGTTTTCCCACTACTTTCATTCTTCATCCGTAACTGAATAGAAAATTCAGTGTTGTAGATGTGAAAAAAGATAGAATAACACACCAAAGTGAAATTTGTTTTTTTTTTCCTTTGTGAAGGTTGCTCTACAAAGGAGTCCTGGAAGCTTAAGGATTATGTAGTAGTCTATCCACAAAAAATCCATGCGTTGCACAAAAGAGACGCAGGTGAAGCTCAGAAGCCTGACCAAAAGGTAAGAAAAAGTTTTGCTCTTCATCAACTTATTTACTGATGAATTTGACCTTGAGTTTGCTCAAGATTCATGTGAACCAGAGTTGCTGGTATTGTTTTCAAAATTAGTTTCTTAAGGCAAAGGTTTCAACTATTTCTATTGTTCATTTGTAAAGTTTAAGTTGTTCTGCTTTATAAAGGAGGGTGGTTATACAGTCACATATTTTTTATAGACACTTGCAAGTAAATGATAATTTCCTCTTTTTTTAGACAGATATACCATAAATCTCATAAGACTGTAAGCTTCCAAAGGTCTGTTTCACTTTGTTTAAAAATCTGTCAAAAGTTGCAGAAATCTGAGAAAAGTCCTTGCACACTTATATCAAGATTTATATTTGACATGGTTTGAATGAAACTTACACAGCCCTAATATTTCATGGGAGTGAAAAATCCTATTGTTCAGGATCATTAACTCTGCTTAACTACTTGTTGTATCCTTTTTTGCTGCCATCTAATGTTTATTTGGATTTTTGCATTGCAGTCTACACAACTTCTTGGATTATTATTTATTTATTATTAAACAAATTCATATGGCCGCCCAATTCAACACAATTGGAGAGACTCCAGGCAACTTACAACATTCAAAGTTCACAGTATTAATAGGTTATTATAGCTAATACAGGGACGTGGTGGCTCAGTGGGTTAGGACGCTGAGCTTGTCGATCAGAAGGTCGGCAGTTTGGCGGGTCGAATCCCGAGTGCTGCGTAGCAGAGTGAGCACCTGTTACTCATCCCAGCTTCTGCCAACCTAGCAGTTCGAAAGCACGTAAAAAATGCAAGTAGAAAAATAGGGACCACTACGGTGGGAAGGTAACAGCGTTCCATGCGCCTTTGGCGTCTAGTCATGCCAGCCACATGACCACGGAGATGTCCTCGGACAAGCGCTTGCTCTTTGGCTTTGAAACGGAGATGAGCACTGGCCCCTAGAGTTGGAAACGACTAGCACGCGTGTGCGGGGGAACCTTTACCTTTATAGCTAATACAGGTACTGTTAATGCTTTGAGGGATCTCTTCTTCCTTTTTATGGTCTTGGATCATCTTTCATAAAAGCTGATTGGTAGCTGTGACAACGGTGAACCAAGAAATATGAAAATAGCAATAGCAATAACAATAGCACTTAGGCTTATATACAGCCTCATAGTGCTTTGCAAAATGCCATCCTTTCTGGCTTCCCAGAATGCATCAATTTGAAATATAAAAATTGTATTTGTATGGTATAGTGAGCAGAGGTCAGGTTTAAGACTGAAGACCAGATTCAAGTCAACACTCAGCCATGGAAAGGTTTATGGAATGACTTTTGAGTAGTCACTCTGTCCCAACCCAATCTTATTCACCAAGATGTTGAACTGGAGAAGGAAGTCTTGAACTTCTGGAAAAAGCTTAAGAAGATCTTATAGTGGCTTTCAAGCACAAAATGAAACAATCCAAATCTAATAAATGAATTGGCTGGAACTTTCCATTTGAATGTTGTTGAGGTGTTGAGTTAAGAATGCACACATTTTATTTGCCTATTTTTTTTTTTAAAAAAAGCATACTCAGCTGTTACTTCTCTAAACACTGAACCCTTTGCATTTCAGACCAAGTATGATGATACCATGCAGTATGAATTTAAAGTGAATGGAGAACCAGTGGTCCTTCACCTAGAAAAAAATAAGTAAGTTAACTCAGAAGTTCTCTTATCTTTATTAAGACAATGTGAAAAATATATATTCTTGGATCCAGTCCAAGAGAAATTAAAATTGTATTGCTTTGTTTGGGAAATTAAAACTAAATTAAATGAGTTAATTTAGTTAAATTAAATATTATTGTAAAGAAGAAGGTGATATGGTTAGTGAACATGTTAATTATGTCTTACCCAGGAATTGAAAATTTATTTTTTCCTGCTTTCTATGGTACAGTGCTGGACTATAACAATTCTAGGTAAAGTTGAACCATTCATGGCTCATAAACGTCTGTCCCTTGAATTTCCTAAGTTAGTTATAAAATATTGCAGAAATTTTAAAAATGATTGCTTCCACATTTATGCTGCTCCACAGACACCCCATCAATCTATATAACTTTTCCTAAGAGCTCTACATAGCTGCTCAACTTACATTAGAGGTTACATGTTGAAGCATGAAAGGCATGAAATGTCATGTCTTATTAAGAGGGCTTGAAAAGGGGACATTACCTAAAAACCCCAAATTTCAACACACCTTTTTTTGTTGTTGTTAAGAATGCCGTTTCATTCTTCTCAGTGGTTCTCCATTTGAACTGAAAATCGAGATATTAATAAAGATAATAAATGGATTTGCCACCTGGCTTATATCTGTATAATAACTAACCAGCGGAACAGGTTTTGGATCTTTCACTGACTCGTCTAGTCAGGCCTTAGCATTTTTATTAGCAGCTTTGTTTCAATAGGGGGGATAGACATGGACTGAAAGTATTTCTACCTTGTAAATAAACTACTTCTACTGCTAAAAGAAGGCATGCTGATTTTATTGCCTTAAATCCAGTAAATGTCACATCAAAGTTGAAATCAGTATAGCAGCCACTGCACTGTAATACATGGGAACAGTTTAGAATCTCTGCAGTCCTGATGTAATTTAATATTAACATTAGGACCCAGATTCATATTGAATGCTTTGGGAATGCTTTTGATTTTAGAATATATTTTTCTATTCATCATATTATAAGTGCCCTCTAAATGTACACGAATCTTATTATTAAGGATGAACTGTAAAGAAACTGCCCTATGTGGGTGTTACTTTATCTTATACTGTTGAGACATTTCATGTTAAATTAGATGATATCTGTTTTAGAAATGGTTGTGCTACCCTTTCCCATTGTCTAAATATGAAGGATGTGTAGAAAGTCAAGGGTAGCATCTGGATGACCTTGTTTGTGCTTGAAGAAAACCAGGGCTAAAGATGGGAGACCAGTAAGAAATGCCCAGTGTATGTCTATATTAGAAAAATGGAAGGCAATGCCAAGAAAAGTGCACGAATGTCTCTGCATAGCCAGCAAGAGGAAAAAGTAATTCCATTGTGTTGATTTAGAAGTTCAAGAGAGATGCTTCTGAATGAAGGTTCCAAGTATTCCTTCCCTTGAGATGGCTTCATGAAGCAATATGAACTCCTTTAATCTTTAAAAAGAGATAAATTGCTCTCCTTTGCAGACCTAGCAGCTTCATCTGGTTGTTGCATTGGCCAGAAGAGTCAAAGAAGAGGCAATACAAAATGTCTTCTCTTGATCAGTCATGCCCCTCTGAGCCTTGATGAAGAGAATTGCACAGCTTTTTTGGTGCAAATCTCTTTGCTAAGGTGAATCCAGGATGCTCTGCAATCCTCTTAAATAACCATCCTCATTAGATTGAAATACTTGCTCCTTCCCTTTGATACCAAACAATATCCTTAAAATGCCATTACAGGATAGTTGTAGACTTATTATGCAATTATTTCTGTTCCCAAGGCGAAATAATGTCTTCTTTGTATTGTTTGCAGAGGCCTTTTTTCAAAAGATTACAGCGAGACTCATTATTCTCCTGATGGCAAAGAAATTACAACAAGCCCTCAGGTTGAGGTAATATCCAGAGCATCTTACTTTCATAAAATTAATTGAGAATATTTGTGCACAACATTCCAAATACCAGATCAGGCTATTCAAACAAGAAGGGCTGTATATGCATGAATTGTTTTATATTGAGCATGTTGTGTATAAGGATGTGTGGCATGTTAATACCCAGCCTGTTTTACTTATTGAATTAATAGGGCAATATTTCAATCAACCAGTTCTTTCCTATTGATTAAAAGCAGCAAACCCCCAAAATAGGTTTTTTTAAAAAGATATTAGGTTTATATGATCTACTTTGCTTTTTAAACCCGATTACACTAATAAATGCAAAACCATTTGTTTGGGACACCAAAAGTAAGAGGAATTCACTTTGCTTCTACAGAATACAGAAATGCATTCTATGTTCCTCACAACTTCTACAATATCACAGCACCAACATGCTTTCTTAGGTCCATGGCCATCTCCCTCCAAATTGATCAAAAAGTGCATCCTCTGCCTCCAAAAATTGCCTACTCCTGGATTATCATCTTCAAAATTCATACAAACTATTCCTACTTAAGGTATAATAGAAATCTGCTGATTTTGGTGCCTACATGGGTTCTCCTTCCAGAAGATGCTAGGAACCAAATTCAACACTAGCTGGAGTCTTCCAGGTTATATAGGAATCTTTAGTGTAGTGTTAATATTGTGTATTTATATCTCTGATGTGTTTCTCAAAGCTTTCATTGTGTGGGCTCAAGCAAATAACTGTGTAATTGATATCATAAGTAAAGAGTGGCGTAGTGATTAGAATACAGTACTGCAGGCTACTTCTGCTGACTGATAGTAGCCAGCAGTTGGGCAATTCGATTCTCACTGGCTCAGGATTGACTCAACCTTCCATCTTTCTAAAGTTGATAAAATGAGGACCCAGATTGTTGGGAGTGATATGTTGACTCTGTAAACTGCTTAGAGAGGGCTGCAAAGCACTGTGAAGCCATACATAAATTCTAAGTGCTAATGCTGTTGCTAAATGTGGAATTTTTTCCTACATTATGATAAGATCTCAGAACATAGGACAACGAGCAAGTGTGAAAGTTTATTCAGCAAATCCTGTGGTGCAGCACTAGAGTTGACCTCCAAGAAGACAAAATTGGAGAAGAAAAGGGCTTGGAATCCAAAGAGCACATTTTATATTCCTTTGTTGATTGTCTGCCCATAAGTTCTTAGCTTTTTTCATCAATGGGGTTCCTCCTGCAGTGATATTCTGTACTTCCAAATAGCCAAGGGTTATTATTTGTAAAATACATTTGTTTAAAATTCAATGTCTTTTGGCATTTGTGTACTGCATGTGATTATTTGTCTCTGTTATAGATGTTCACTTCCTTAAATTCAGAACAGTTCAAAGCCAGTTCTATTTGAGGACCAGCATTGGTAGGTCATAATCTCACTTGCAATCAGCACAGGTTTTAGTAGACCTTAATTTCAATCTCTGTGCGAGGACTTTGATCTATTTTGGGGACTGGATGGCTTTGTGCTTGCTGAGAGATCTTAGCTTTGGAATTTTATCACAGGGACACAGGTGTTGCTGTCTGTACTTCAAGACAAACCTTACAGATGACCCGCCCCACACACACACCTCAATTTTACTAATCAATTAAAGAGATGTGTTGCTACAACTCCCAGAATTTCCCAGATGGTATTCCCTCAAGCGTTCTTTGAGATTTTCTACAGAAAAAAGTCATTAGGTCATAATACAAATTATGTCTGTGTTAACTAAAACAATATGAGGAAGTCATTGCTTTGCAGACAATTCCAGATTTCCTGTGAAAACCTGTAATTTAATTAAAAAGATAACAGAACTGTGCCATGTTCCTCTTTCTTTTTTGTTTCTGTCTGAAGGAGTTTTTCCCACACTCCTCTTCGACACGCTCAAAGAATTTTCTGTTTTTATCCCTTTTTCCTGATAATATCTATTTCACACAAGGCACTTCTATTAAAGAATTCTAGGGAGCTTTTGAAGGAAATGGCAAAAGTCAGGTAAATGTCACAAGACTGGTGATTATGCAGCAAGATGTGAATTTAAAATGCTACAACGTAAGCTAAAGACCCTCATTTAAGTTAAAAAAAGGAAAGAGATATTTTGGGTCCTAAACAGTCGTGGGATTCAGCCACTGGCAGGACCGGTAGCTAATTTTTTGTTGCCCAGGCCCAGAACGGACTTCTGGAAGCAGCATCCACACAGAGAACTGGTTGTTCACATATTTGAATCCCACCACTGGTCCTAAACATGGCATGATTGAGGCTGGAAAGGAAGTTTATATATTTTTTTAAAAAAAATCTTATTTAAATTACATGTAAGATAAAGGCAAAAGAGTCCCTCCTTTACTCCACTACTTATAGCTGACTTTAGGCATTGGTGCTCATCTCTTTTTCTTTAAACCACTGAGCCAGTGCCGTCTGAAGACATTTCTATAGTTATATGGCCAACATGACATCCCACCACAGTGTAAAATATGCAGTGAAACACACAATGCTATTACCTTCCTACGAAAGTGGTACCTATTTATCTACTCACATTTGCTAGAGAGAGGCTACAGAGACCCTACTGGTGGAGGGTTTCTCCAGTTCTAACTGATACCACATTGCTGGTAATGGCCTGATATTGTCCTCATTCAGAAAAACTTCCCTTTTCTTCATGTGGTAGAGTCTGGTGAGTAACTGCTTTCTCTCTTGCAAAATAATGCAAGAGACAGTGGTTTTGTAAAGGAAGCCTCTTCTTAGAGTTAGTTATCAATTTCCAAATGATGTTCCAGATCTGGGTAGTGTGAAGGTGTATCTTGCTTTGGTTTTTGGTGTTGGAGAGACCCTGGGCATAATGCTGTTTCTCAGGGTATTTATGCCTATGGTACATACATAACACATTCCTAAGTAAAGACTGAATGTGCTTGTCTTGCTCTTTGGAATAGAATGACTTATGGGCAACTTTTTTTTTTTTATAGCATCATCTAGCAAAGTGAAAAGAAAAATATTTTAACATCCTCCTCCCTTTACACCTTGTCAACCAAGGCCTGATAAAAGAAGATAAGCGTAGAATTTTGAGCAACAAAATTCTGAATCAGACAACAGGGCGATGCAGCAAAATCCAAGTAGTGACTCTTTTTTTATTCTTTCTGTCAATTAAGCAAGAAATCTTCAGTGTCTGCTTTTTATTTTTAGCCACTGTCCAAAACGCTAAGTCAGCCAGTGATTTTTCCAGCATGTATTGTACACCAACTAAGAAAAAAATAATCAGAACTGCTGTTGAGTCAAATCATGAGAAAGATCATCTGGGAGAACTTCTTTGGCTTGGGAGAAATTATTGAATAGGATAAATGAGATCTTAATGACCAATTTAGATGATTTGAAAATTGCCACATTGGTGGATCAATTGTACACAAATTGTACACTAAGGACCACCAATCTAAAATTTTATTTCCCTTTAGTTGTTTTTCATGCATTTGTCTCTCTCACTCTCATTTGGATGCCCAAGTATTTCACATAGGCACTTATAGCCTCCTCATTAGTAAACTTAAAGATATCTCTAAATAACATTTTTAACATGTTTTTATGAGAACATTTTTGAGATTTTTCTAATGGCCTCAGTACAGAAAAAAACATTTCCCCATCTAGGAATGATGGCGTCAGAGTGCATGAAATCTGGAGGATCACACATTCTACAATAGTAATAGTACAGAATGAGAAACATTCTGATGACGAGTTTAAAAAGTAGATGTAATTTATTTATTCATTCAATTTCTATACCTGATCATTTCAATCAATGACTCTGGGCAATGTACAAAAAATCAAGAGAGCAGCCATAATGGTGCCATCAAAGCTCTGCATGTTTTTTGTCTGTATTGCAATGGTGTCAGCAAGTTTTCTTTATTGACAATACCTATGGATATCCTTGGATTCATGTTAAGTTCTCCCATATAAATTCTGTTGAAAAGTTCAGTAATTCAGGAGCACACATGTGCAGCATTGTGACTTACTTTTAGAGAGACTTGTGTTTCTACTGGGCTCATTCTGAAACAATCAATCACTTTGATTACCACAGTGGATGAACAGCTGCAAACCTTGATGGAGTTAGTAGAGATGGCTAAATCGACTGCTTTGGTTAAAGAAAAAATAAACACACAATTACTTTTGTTTCTACTTGGAAATCGCTTCTGGACTATGTGCTTGAGGTGGAAAAAAGTAAACCTTTGATTTTGGGTTTTACCAGTTAGATAGGTTAGTTGTTATAAAATAGTTAGTTTATACTGTTATGTAAAAGTAAAAAGTTGAGGCTTGATGATATTATTTTATTTTACTGCATCAAAGGGAATCAGAAGTCAATGCCTTTTCTTTCTCCCTCTCCTTTCCCTACACTTTTCCTTCCCCTACTTTTCTACTCTTTTTTTTTGTATTTTTGTATTTTATATTATAAACTAATCAAAAAAGAAACAATCAGTAGTAGACAGATTTTGTATTCCCCAAATCAAAATATTCTGGAACATTTTCTGTCTTATTCATTCCTTCATTTATATGGTAGAATACATTGGAACCATATTCCTGTTTAACAAATCACAGTCTAATCCAGTCTAGTCTTCTTGCTTCCATTCAGGATCACTGCTATTATAATGGTCACATCCAGAATGATACCGACTCCATTGCAAGCATCAGTGCGTGCCATGGTTTGAAGTAAGACACTGTTTTGTCTTTCCTTTATTTTATTAAGAATAAGCATATTATTACAGTTCTTGAAGCTGTCATAGTTAAAAAGTAGAACTGTTCTTGAAGCTGTCATAGTTAAAAAGTAGAACATAAGTTTCTTATGCAAATTACTTGGGTTCACTTCTAAACTTCTGCAGAATTAAGAAAGATTTTGGTTGGATACCTAGAAGAACTATCAGCCAGCAGAGATAGTAGGGAGCTAAATCAGTTCTGTCTAAAGGAGCTTCAAGGGCCATGTTCCCTTTGTGTATACACACACACACACACACACACACACACACACACACATTTATTTATTTATTTATTTATTTATTTATTTATTTATTTATTTATTTATTTATTTATTTAAATCCCATTTATATCCCGCCCTTCTCCGAAGACTCAGGGCGGCTTACAATTTAAGCACAAACCAATGTGCTTAGCAATAGCCTTCATTCTATGTATATGCCTGCTTATTAGGGCTTTCGCTATAGGAGGCGATGTTACAGGAAAAGAAGATAAGTAGGTTTCAGATTGTGCACTTTGCGAGGAAGTGTACAGGAAGAGGCAAGCAGACTTTCAGTTCTACCAGAAACAACTTCTTGAGCCATTCTGCACACTTTTTCTAACCAGCTAGGTATCTTAGCCGTATAAAGATTTTAAATTTAGAAGGGGCAGATTATCATAAACCAGATTCAATGTCCTCCTGACAGCCATTACTGAAGGAAGGCACCAAAAGATCCCCTTTGAACAGAGACTGTGTACATGTGGTGGAGGAATAATTGAAGTGATATAATAAGTTGTTCTGTATTGCAGGTGTTCTCCAGACATTTACTAAGTATCCTGATGGTTCTGATTTTTATCTTAAGCTGTTATTATCAGATCAATCTAATTTCATTACCTTGACCACAGCCAAGTCCTTTCCTACAGTTTGTATAGCACACCATAGTGTTTCCTCTTAGATATTTTAGAACAATTATATTTTTCCCCTTTTTTACCCTAATTAATTGTGACTTTCATGTTTTATGTGTTGGTTTATGAGCAACAAAAGATTGATTTGATGGAATGAGTTGATAGTAGGGAAATATATAAGATATACAATACTTCACCCCTACGAAATAAAGTTTTACACAAAAACGGAATCTTTCCAACGTGTTTAGTCTTAGATTTTCATAGCTAAAAACTTTTGTTACTTTAAAAAAAATAATCTAGGGGTTATATTATATTGGAATCCATGACAAACTAACTCAGCACAAGTATCATATATATAATTCATCACTGTACTGAGAATATGCAGTACAGCTTAGCTGTGTTTTTGAGAAGTAGAGAGAAAGTGATATGTAAGCTGAGGAAAGACAATAAAAGGCTCAGTTTACTTTAAGGGATTCAGAAAGATAGATGAAGTTGACTTTGTTAGTTAAACCTGGTTATTCACTATGGAATCCTTTGTGCTCTCTGAGCTTAATTGTTTTGTTGCAGATGTTTCATTAGCCAGCTAGGTGACATCTAATGCACTGATGATGTTACTGGCTGAGTAATGAAATGTTTGCAGGAAAACAACCAAGTTGAGGGAGCACCAAGGACCCCACACTTCAACCCTGAGGCCCAAATATTCTCATCTACTGGCCTACCACCTCTAATCTACGATTATTTTACAGAGGATATTTCAAGAATCAGGGTGAGAAGTACCTCATTGAACCCTTGAAGCTTTCTGACAGTGAAGCCCATGCACTCTTCAAATATGAAAGTCTGGAAAAAGAGGACCAGACCCCAAAAATCTGTGGGGTAACCAACACTACTTGGGAATCAGAGGAGCCCATGAAAAAGACTTCTCGGACAAGCATGAGTGCTGAAGTAAGTCTCATACTTATATATACCTCAAGTATATAACATGGTTTGAGAACAGGGATTCATTTACTTGTTTCTAAAATGTAAAGTAAGAGAGAAGTTCTCTGGGATGGCTAAAAGGATTCAGATGAGAGGATCCCCTATTTCTAAAATTCTATTCCAGCCACACTGTAGAAGGAAATATGGAAACTCGCTGAACAGAAAATACATATTTCAGGTTTATGCCATTTTCTATGGTCACGCAAACTCAATTTGGAGATGTGGCTCAAAAATAGATTTAACTGAATCTCCAAATCATCTGAACTTTCTGAATCAGTTTAGAAAGTTTAATTAAATTATCAGTTTGAAGCTTCTTTATGCATGCATAGGGGACTTGGGATGGGGGAGAAACTGGTTTGAAATAACAGAATAACAGAGTTATTCCATAACAGAATAACAGAGTTTGAAGGGACCTTAGTGGTCATCTAGTCTAACCCCCTGCTCAGGCAGGAAACCCTATACCATTTCAGACAAATGTTTGTCCAACCTCTTCTTAATAACCTCCAGTGTTGGAGCATTTGTAATTTCTGGAGGCAGGTTGTTCCACTGATTAATTGTTCTAACTGTCAGTTCTAGATTGCTTTCCTCTTTGATTAGTTTCCATCCATTGCTTTTTGTCCTGCCTTCAGATCCTTTGGAGAATAATTTAATAAATTAATAAACATTAAATCCAAGTGGTTTGCAATGCCTAACAAGACCACTACATAATCTTGATTCAATTCTCCAATTTGATTTGAATCGTCAAGTTGGATTGAAACAATGACAGAATCAAAACTGACAAAGTGAATCTGCTCACCCATTGCATAATGTACTTCTTCCTGATAAATTTCTCAGCACATTCTAAAGTGCTAAAGTTTTAACAAGCTCTCTCCCTATAAATGTTTTCTTCGAAGAGCTAATATTTCTGAAAGTTCATGTACTTTGTCCAAGGGAATATAACAAGATTATCTGATGACCCAACATTTCTGTTGATTGCAGGAAGCAACATGTCTAAACAATATTTTGTTTAATGTTTTGTTTAGAAAAAGGAATACTTGAAGACCAAAAAACATGTGGAGCTTTTCATAGCTGCAGACAACAGAATGGTAAGTATCCTGGATATCACGTTTTTTTTCTGCATTGAGCACAAATTTTTGTTATTGTCTTTTTTAATGTGGGCATTTTTGTAGGCATTACCAAACACAACATTCTAACTATGTTTTTTATCCTAAAATGTGCTTTAAAGTATATTTATATAATTTTTTTTTTTGTGATTGGACCCAGCTCCTATTTACAAAGTTAAGGCACATTTGAAATATAATTATTCTCTGATTTGTACTAAGCTGTTCCTGGACTTTATCTAAATTTTAATGATAGTTTATCTAGAAATGCCAAGAACAGGAAGCTGAAGTTAGTTAACACGGAGAACATAAATAAAGTTTTTAAATAGAGAAAAGAGACAAAGAGAATCATATCTCTCTTCTACCTGGGCAATCTAGTTTTCCAAAATCCAGAGCAAAATTCATGAGGAGAATTTTAAATTGGTGGGTAGCCTATCTGGATGCATTGCTTTCTCCTATTCTCTCATTTATTTCAAAACTTTTACATTCAAGTTGGTTTTTAATTGTACTGAAATAGTAATTGATGCTTTTGCATCCATTCCTCCCAGAATATTTTTTTCATTTATACTTTTGCTTGATATAATTTTTGAAAATAAGTTTCCCTAACAGAAAATATTTTACTTAATTTATTTTTTTAACAAATATTTTATTAATTTTCTATTTTTACAATCAAGTGACAGACAATGTGTTGACTGGGTCAGTTACTAATTCAGTGGTACATATAAGCTTCCTCAAACTAAATCCAACATTGCACCATCCAATACATCCTCTCTTCTTCCGGTAACAGACATGTTCCCATACTAAGGAAATACAATTCTTATTGTTTTTAATAAATATACAGTTGAATATAATATTTTACTTTATTTTTATGGGCATACTGTATGCATTTGAAATTGATTTCCTCATTATATGTGTCTGTGCATGTATGAATTTCAATTTATAACCAAATTTTAGTAAATAAATTGATTCAAGAAATCAAAATTATACACTGTTAATGTTCCTACTATCACTCAAATTAAGTCTACCACCAGTAGCTCGAATAAAAACTAACCTCTGGCTAATAGACAAGTAAGATCCACATTTGACTTAGCCAACCTCATTTGTAGCAATGCAGCATTTGCAGTAAAATAACTCTTGGTGGTATTTGAACTCTCTGAATATGTGCACATTTCCCCCCCCCAGTAAAATAAAACTCTGTTCATGAACTCAGTAAATTCTCAGATACCAGTCTGAGTTTCCCCTTTTAATACTATTGCAAAAGGGAACATCTTATGCAAATTCTTTTCAGGGAAATTGATCTAGGGCTGGTAGTATTTAAATTCAGTTTGTAGTGAGGAATGCATGTCTCTCACTTCTCTGAACAAGGAAATATAGTGTCCACTTTAGGGAAGGTTTTCAAATTTTCTCCAACCAAGAAGAAAGGCCAATAGTGATGCTGAAAAATTAATACTGTTAATATATTAATGTAGATTCAAAGGTAGGGTTATAAAAATCAGCACAAAAGAATTCATTGGAGTGCTTAGATATAGAATTATTATTTTTGTCTGAATCAACAATTGCAATGTGTGTGTGTGTGTGTGTGTGTGTGTGTGTTTTAAAAAGTCTCTCTCTTTCCCTGACATATTCTTTCTCTGACTTTCCTTCAATCCCTCCATTCTAAAATTATGGTCTCTTCTTAACCTTTTTGTCTTTTCTGTAGTTCAGGAAGTACAGCCGCAACATCACTGCTGTAAAGATGAAAATATTTGATATAGTCAATTACATAAATATGGTAAGAGGACTTGGCAAAAGTTAATTCGCTTTTTAAATTTAAACCTCTCCCTCCCCCAACCCAGATTTTCACTGTGTTTATACAACAAAATTAGTCAGGTAACAAGACCTAGGAAATGGACTTCTACAAGAATGCTAGCTTTTGTGGCTTCAAGTGCAGCAAAGCTGGATCATTTGGTAAGCTTGTGATCCAGAATGCAAACACATCTAAGAAAATGGGCTGGTTCAGTAACTAGGTCAGGGGTCTTCAAACTTGGCCCTTTTATGACTTGTGGACTTGCTGGCATGCTGGCTGAGGAATTCTGGGAGTTGAAGTCCACAAGTCATAAAAGGGCCAAGTTTGAAAACCGCTGAACTAGGTGAATAAGCATGTTATATGAATACAGGCACTGTGTTGGGAGGATACAAGTCTAAAACTGTTGCAAGAATTCAATCAGTGCTACATCTCTGTAGCTGGATTCTTTCAGGGCTGTGGTTAATCTTTTGAACTTGGAGATTAGAAAGAAATGGACCGAGTAAGCCTATTCCAAACTCGACTGATTATAAACATGATTCCTGAGAAGAAGGCAGGAAAGAGGAACCCAGTTTGACTTGGATTGTGGCACTTAGGAGGAGATCCCACTCATATCATACTGCTTCTGTCCTATTAGCCTGGTTGACTTTCTTCCCTGTTGATGATGGGTTGGAATCAGATAACAGGAACATCAGTGGGTGAAATCTCCCTTTAGTTCTCCTCTTCTTCTGTTCTTGAGGAAAGAGAATAACCATCTGGTTCTTTTTTAGAATTTCTTTTTCCTGCATAATAAATTATTCTTATTCCCCGTGTAGAATCCTTGGTGTTGGCTGAGCTTGGTGGTTTCCTTGCAGACATTTCGTTACCTGCATAAACATCTGCAAGCAAACCAAGTTCAGAGAGCACAAAGGACCCCACAATTCAAGTCCTTATTATAGAGATTTTCTTCTATTGATCCCAAAATCTATTCCATTTCACCTGCCCGTAGAGACCAATGTCAGTTGCCTTTTAGTCTTGAAATGTTTCTCAAGGTTTGAGTTTCTGATTGATGCCATGTCCACCACACAGGTTTACAAACCTCTGAATGTTCACATAGCATTGATTGGCTTAGAAATTTGGTCTGATGAAGATAAGATTGAGGTCAACCCAACAGCAGGTGTCACTTTGAACCAGTTTTCAACATGGAGAGAATCAATTTTGCTGAAGCGCAAAAGGAATGATAATGCTCAGTTGCTCACGTATGTCTCATCATGGGGAAAGGGAATGGGGGTGGTCGGGAGTGGAGGATTTGGGGAAGGTTAGTACTTGCACAGAACCTCCAGTCCATGCTGCATTCTTTAAACCATGCATGAACTATGTTTCTGGATCAAAGCCAACCATTTTTTTGTAGATGAGAGCTGGTTTTGAGAAGTCTTTGAATGATTGCAGGTCAAAGTTTGGTTTCATTTCACCTGGATTTAAAATTGAAACTCCTATTCTATTATGGTTTGGCTGTACTTAACACATGAATTTTTAATCTGATTAAATGATGATTTGATTCCTAGTCTGCACCAAATAAATGAACACTGGCATTATACAACAGATAAACAAGAATCAAGTAAAATAATAAAATAACTAATCTTGAGTAACACGTGTTTAGCAGGTTGTATAAATCTGTCATCTAGATCTTAATGCGATCTGGTTATAGAGGCAGTGTGAGTTCAGCCTATATATTGTCATACAATTTTATAAGTGAAAAATTGCCAAATTTATTGGATTATATCTTTTATATGTTGGACCAGCAACAATTGTGTTGTGAGCAGTCCTACACGATATGTGCATAACAAATGGGTCTTATAAAATATATTAGAGGCTAGATGGAAGGCATATGAAAGTAAAAAGGTAGAGTATAAAAAATAGAAAAATTCCATTTTATTTTCCTCACAGATGTTGATTTGATTTGTTCCTCAGCTCACCTAGTCTTTAATAACACCATGGCTAAACTGATAGGAGAAATCAAATTATTAAAGAAATCTGAAATTTGGGGTTTTTGGGCTAGATTCACACAACATGCTAAACCGTCTCCCCATCTTAATGAAGGCTAACACCAGCCAAGCTTAGTATGTAGTGGAAATGCATCCTGAATACGTTTAACAGGCCTTCTTAGTTAAATGGCTTGTGTGAGTAGAGTCTAAAATGAATTCTAACACCCTGAAAACTGGAAGGAGCTGAGGATGGGATTGGGGGTTTGCAAAAAGCCTAACGGGTTACATATGCCCCAAGGCTACAGAGAGAGCTCCTGTCTTCTACAAATCTTTTTATTTATTTATTTATTTATTTATTTATTTATTTATTTATTTATTTATTTATTTATTTATTATTTAAATTTATATACCGCCCTATTCCCATAGGACCTAGGGCGGTTTACAGGGAAAATTAAAATACATAGTATACAAAATTAAAATCAATTAAAACTATTAATTAATTACCCCCCTTCTTCTTTCTTATAGGGGTATTAACTTCAGTGGACCAACCGTAGGACTGGCTTTCGTTGGTACCATGTGCAGTTCTTCGTTTTCTTCAGGAGTTGTTCAGGTTAATAGAAAAGCTACCTGTTACTTGTTTGTGGTCAGTGAAAACACTTAATGCGGGAATAACTTTATTACCAATAAAGACTATACTTATATTTAATCCACATTGTTTTCCTCCATCTTTGCTTATGAATTTGACATCTCCAAACTGTAATTGCCAGGCTCAAGTTCATAAATTGGGGACTACCTGATGTAATCCTTTAGCTTAAGGTTTCAGATAAACAGTATACTTTCTTAGTACTTTTCCATGTTAAAAACCAACTACTAGTAGCAAAATCTGTTGCCTATAAAAAAAATCTGTTGCCTATAAGTAGCCCAGTCTGGAGAAAGGTTCTTACCGCCTCCACTCCCTTTGAAGCTAGCTTTCTATTTACATCTCATTTTTTAACATGGACAAATAAATAATTCTTTTAATTAATTAAAAATAATAAATAATAAAAGACAGCTTTGTACTCCAGTGAGATAATGATGGAGGAAAGTTTCATCTCTAAGCTACTAAAAGGAAAGCTTTTGGTACACGTTGCTGCTTTAAAGAAAGAAACTACTTTTTGCAGGAAATCCTATCTCAGCTCTGTAAATTATTATTTTCTTTTTCTAACTCTTTGATTTTTCATTAGAAAGTGCTGGAGCAAAGGTTTCAGCTCAGTGCTAGTAATAATTGACTTCACTTTTGGTTTCTTGGTGGATTAACAATAGACAAAGTGTTCTCTTGTTTTCAGGATCATAGCAATAACCCCATTGCTATTGGGGCAACAATGGCCCACGAGATGGGTCATAATTTTGGCATGAATCATGACAAAGATTTCTGTATTTGCAAGGATGAATCATGCATTATGATTGCCCAGCAAAGGTAAGGGCTCAGGAAAACTTTTAATGTCTTTCAAATCAAGCTATTTTCAAACAGTTGCAGTTAACAATAGTGTAAAGAAATAGCATAGGAAACAATAGTGTAAACAATAGTGTAAAGAAATAGCATAGGAAGCATAGCCCAAGAAACCAAATATTAACATCTACGATGGATAAAAGAGGATACCAAGTTAGACATTAAACACTTTCCTAAAGTAGGAAGCAGAATGGGGAAAAAGTTATTCTGAACCAGGCAACAGCAGGAAGAAAAAGATAAATTAGCATCCTTGGGGTTTTTCTACCTTGCCCCTTTATCAAGGTAGAAGATATGTTACATTTCTGTCATATATTGCAGCCTGCTGAAATCAGCAGGTAATAACCAACTTACAACCATTTGTTTAGCAACCGTTTGAAGTTGCAATGGTACTGAAGAAAGTGGCTTACGACTGCACCGACAACCATTGCAGCCTCCTCTCAGTGACCTGATCAAAATTTGGGGGCATGGCAACCAGCATGCATTTATGATGGTTGCAGCATCCTGGGTTTCCTGTGATTACCATTTCCTGACCTTCCCAGCTGTCTTCTGATAAGTCAATGGAGGAATTCTGATTTCTTAATGACAGTGTGGTTCACTTAAAAACTGCCTTGTTTACCAGTGAAAATTCTGATCCCAATTGTGGTCATACATTGAGGATAACCTGTATTTTATTCCTAGTCCTTGTTTATTATTAAATTATTATTAAATTAAATTTATATACTGCCCTATTCCCGAAGGACTCAGGGCGGTGTACAGGGAGGATTAAAAACAAACATACAAAAATTAAAATCAGATTAAAACAATTAATTAAATGAAGTCCCCGAAATTTAAAACTAAAACCCAATAAAAATTAAAACCCCTCAGCCTGGGCCAGACAGCTCAGAGAGCCAAGTTTTCAGGTCCCTGCGGAATGAGCGAAGGTCGGGGGCAGTCCTAAGTTCCATGGGGAGTTGTTTCCATAGGGCCAGCACGCCCACAGAGAACGCTCTTCCCCTGGGAATAACCCGCCGGCATTCCTTAACCGGCAGTATCCTGAAAAGGCCCTCCCTGTGCGAGCGCACGGGATGAAGGGAGCTTGATGCCGGCAGCAGGTGTTCCCTCAGATAACCTGGACCCAAGCCATTTAGGGCTTTATAGGTCATCACCAGCTTAGGCTCTACTTCACCAAGAAGGAAAATGAAAAGGGGAAGGAAAGGGGGAATGGAATAGGACAGAGTGGAGAGGAGAGGAGAGGAGAGGAGAGGAGAGGAGAGGAGAGGAGAGGAGAGGAGAGGAGAGTTTTTAGGAATTGTCTATTGCAAAACATCCAATTACCTTTTGTGTAAGATTTCTGTTGTCTCAGTGAAGATGCCACCTATTCTCAAATTTCTGGTTTCTTCTGTCAAAGCCCTAGGACTTTGTTGCCTCATATTTGATGCAATGGCAATGAATTCAGGAAGTATTGGCAATGCTATGTAACCTTTCCTGTCCTTACGGAAGGATTTCTATGCGTCATGATTACTTTTTAATACTTCAAAACCACTTTCTGGTATTTTGTGCGGAAGGACTTGCTTAGAGAACAATTTTGCTCAATAAGCTCCACCTAATGGGTCTGGTGCAACTTTGACCTTGAGAGAAGGCCATGCGGTCTCTTTAATGGGTACCAGCAGATGATCTTTGTGTTCTTGCTTTCTTCCTTGAGGGCCAATGATTATATTCCTAATGATTTGCAATATTTATTTATTTATTTATTTATTTATTTATTTATTTATTTTCAAAAATTTGTATACCGCCCTTTTCCCGAAGGACTCAGGGCATTGAACAGGGAAATAAATATCTAAAAGACGGAATACAAAAGTTAAAAAACAATTAAATATAATGCCCAATGTAAACAATAAACAGTAATTAAAATTAATTTAAAATCCCATCCCTTAACCCAGACATGTCAAACACAAGGCCCGGGGGCCGGATCCGGCCCGCGAAGTGGTTTTATGCGGCCCGCGAAGCCATCCTGGAAACAGTGAGGGAACGGCCCCCACTGCCTTGGCCCAGAGACCCTCCTTCTGCCAGAGACCCTCAGATCTGTCCCACTCCTGCCCGGGCCCCCAGAGGCACCCTTGATGCGAACCATGTAGAGCTGGCCACGCCCACCCAGTAGGCCATACACAATCTAGCCACACCCACCCAGTAGGCCACGCCCACTCAGGCCATACCCACCCGGCCCCCTGAGGGCAACCGCAATGCTGATGCGGCCCTCAATGAAATTGAGTTTGACACCCCTGCCTTAACCCATCAAACCAGGCTGGATTGCTCGAATAAATAAGTTTTTAGATCGCGCTGGAAGGAGCGAAGGTCGGGGCCATCCGGAGCTCCACCGGCAAGCGGTTCCACAGGTCTGGCGCGCCCAAAGAGAACGCCCTCCCCCTGGGGGCCACTAATCGATATTCTTTGATCGGAGGCACCCTGAGGAGGCCCTCTCTGTGGGAGCGCATTGGACGGAGGGAAGTTGACGCCGGCCGCAGGTGTTGCCGTAGATAATCCGGACCCATGTCATGTAGGGCTTTGTAGGTCATTACTAACACCTTGAATCCTAATGATTTGTAATAGGAAAGTGCTTGGGAGGACTTATGATGCCATCTTTGCATCCCTTTAAGTATGCACTTTCAGAACCTAGTGGCAAGTTGCTGATGTTATGACCTTTTCAACAAAAGATGTCCAATAAGTATATTAATGCTCCCTTTGCCTTAAAAGATTCACATGCTATAAAAAGTACAAACCTTTTTTCTCCAAAAGAAGAAAAGAAAAAGAGGGTGAAGATTCCACTGTTTTCCCTTCAATTATATTAATGCTCCCTCTTCTTTATCACACCAGCAACATCACTGTATTATTTCCAGGGTCCCCCAGAGAGGCTGACTAAAAACGAAAATGAAAGGCAGCCCACTCAAACACAAGAATTTGCTTAAGCAACTAACAACACATGGAGTTCTTATTGCAAATTCATTTTGTTAAAAAAAGAAAAAAAAAACACCCAGTGGAATTAAAACTAAGGGGGCATAATCTGGGAGTAAGATCAAGGGGTACAAAGAGTTGTTAGCTTTAGAGAAAAATCACTCCATTTGTTCATTAGCCATTTTTTTCTATCTTACATGTTTTTGCAATGAATTCTGTTCCTGGTCCAAATAAGGATGATGTCATGATCTTATATTGGTTTACTTTTACAGCTACAAACCTCCCCGGGAATTCAGTTCTTGTAGTTTCCAGGATTATGAGAAGTATATCATGAGTGAAACCCCACAATGCATTATCAACAGACCCTTGAACAAAGATATACTTACACCTCCAGTTTGTGGGAATGACTTTGTGGAGGAGGGAGAAGAATGTGACTGTGGCTCTCCAAAGGTATGCTTTTTATTATTATTATTAACGATGATGTTTCCAAGAAGCTTCTCAAAAATAGGAATCCTTGCAAAATCATCTGTTTTTCTAGCTAGTATGAGCCATCCAACAGATTAGTTTGTGAATGAAATAGGTTTGTGTCCTTTATGAACATGCATGCATGAATGCAGTGGTTTCTTGGATTTGGGAAATCACTTGTAGAGGAATGGAGATATCCTGATATCCTGCTTACATTTTAGCAAGACAACACATTTTTAAAAAAGGATGATTTATCACTCCAAGAAAATCCTTCACTATTGAAAACCCCTACTTTGTTGACATGGACACATTACTTTATTAACATGGCCACATTATTTGTCTCCACTATTTTCTTGAGCTGCTTCCTCCCAGAATGTGATCTTCAATCTCTGCTTTCAACATGTAGTCCTATCTGGGGTATCTCAATGTTCTGTTTAGGCCAGGTACTCTTCAACATCTTTATAAATGATCTAGATGAGGAGATAGAAGAGAAACTCATTAGATTTGCAAATGACAAGGAATAGCCAACAGTTTAGAAGATAGGCTCAAGAACTAGAAGGATCTAGACAGATCTGGATCCTACCAAACAAAATGTAGTTCAGTGGCACAAAAAGTAAGGTTTACACTTGGGCAAGATACCTGTCTCAACAGCAATAACTTTGAGAAGGATCTAGGAGTCCTAATGGACAACCATCTAAGTATTAGCCAGCACCGTGCTGCAGGTGCCAAAAAACAACAACAATGCAGTCCTATGTTGCATTAACAGAGGAATAGTATCAAGATCATGTGATGTATTAGTACCACTATATACTGCCATGGTAACACCATACTTGGAATACTGCATCCAGTTCTGATCAGCACAATGCAAAAATGTGTTGACACTCTAGAAAGAGTGCAGAAAAGAGCAACAAAGATGATAAGAGGTCAATGAAGACCCAGATTGTTGGGGGCAATAAGCTGACTTTGTAATAATGCCACTTGGGGTGTGTGTGTGAAAGCCCTAACAAGCAGGCGTATACATAGAATGAAGGCTACTGCTAAGCTTGTAAGCCGCCCTGAGTCTTCGGAGAAGGGCGGGATATAAATGGAATTAAAATAAAAATAAAATAAAATAAAAATAAGAGGCTAAATCATATGATGAACAGTTGTAGGAGCTGGATATGTCTAGTCTAAGGAAGAGAAGGACTAGGGTGACATGATAGTGGTCCTACAATATTTAAGAGGCTGTCACAAAGAAAAGGGGAACAACTATTCTCCAAAGCATTTGAGGGCAAGACAAGAAGTAATGGATGGAAACTTATCAAATAGAGATCCAACCTAGAATTTCGTGACCACGTGAACAATTAATCAGTGCAGTGATTTGTGTTTAGAAGTTGTGGGTGCTCCATCACTGGAAGTTCTTTGGAAAAGATTAGACAGTCATTTGTCTGGAATGGCATAGGGTCTCCTCCTGCAGTGGGTTGGACTAAAAGATCTAGTAATTTTACACACCAACAATAATTTAGTAAAATGTTCTCCTTAGATTGTTAAATGGAATCAATGGTAATTGTGTAATGGTCTGTGACAACGTCCTTGAGAGACCCAAGGAGGACGAACAGACTAGGTAGTCATTAGATAAGAAGTAGCTTAGCCTGTAGAAGCAATGGGGCATGGCAAACATCTCAAGAGGAACACCTCCCACCTATTTTCTTGGACTATAAAGATGAGAGGGGAGAAATGTACTTTCAGGCTTGAAAGATTCAATTATTGTAAACACTACAATAAAGGTAGTGTTAATATTCATGGTTGCTGCTTCTTCTCGAAGTAGCTGAGTAGAAAATCACGAGTAGAAAATTCCTCAGATTGAGCAAGAGGCTGCAGGCTATGTGGCCTTCACAATTAGGAGATGAGGATGTTTTTTATTTGTTTTATTCTTTTCACACCAGAAATATCAGATAATATTTCTTTTAGATATGCCTTCATCTGTTTGTAATAACAAATGCTCAGATGGTCACATTCATTTGCTAACATGAATCCATAAGAGGGAGCAGAATATCAGTTTATTTGGTAGTTCGCCTCTTCAAAATAGACCAGTTAAAAGAGACCAGCAGAAAAGCTCAGAATGTCGTTTGATATGTTTGGTTTTCAGGAATGTAAAAATGATTGCTGCGATGCTACAACTTGTAAACTGAAACCTGGAGCAAAGTGTGGACATGGGGAATGTTGTGAGGAATGCCAGGTAAGTCTTGTTTATTTTTTAACACCAGGAGAGATTTTACCCTGCTCCTTCCTAGTCACATGAAAATATTTCCTGGCTGCTTATTGTGATCAAAAACATTTTAACCCTATTCCCATCCCTTCTTCCAGTTTATTGAATCCTTATGAACATACCCATAGGGAGGACAATTTAACAACATTTCAGCCTTTTCTCAGTCTAAAGTATACCTGCTGTTTCATTTGGATTCACTTCTGTGAAAATAATATATATTTTTCTTTGACTGAGTTTGCATGGAAACCCAATTTAAAAGAGTTTAACTCCAAAAAGAGGTTAAAACACAGCACTGCAGCATTGTGGGGGGAGCCCAAAGGAGCATGCAGGCATGGTGTTGATTGGTGCTGTGAGATTTTTCCCTTATTCCTTTATCAACTAACTTAACAGGGTTTAATTGTTTTTGCCTCCTTAAATATTTTTATAATTTTGTAAGGTTTTTAATTTTAAAATTTGAACTCTAACATTTTAATTTGTATGTAGTATTTAATATTTTGATTTTTTAGGGTGTTTCTTTGACAGAGATGGGCAGTTTGCTAAATAAATAAATAAATAAATGCACACATGCATACATACATACATACATACATACATACATACATACATACATACATACAATGTTTGATTCCTGGTTCCTGATTTTTTCTGGAAATTCTAACTGACCATCTGATAATGCTATGACATTACTAAGGACCATTTTTGGCACTTTTTTTTCTCTGAGACTTTTGGGGTGCAGAAAACCTCTAGAAATCAAATTACTTTCTTTCCCACCAGTAAGTTCTCCGACTGCTCCCCAAAACTCTAAATTCAGTTATTTTGGTAGCACAAGTTGTTTGTTCCTTCTGTACAGTTGACTCTGTAATGAACATTTTCAATAGAGGGATCCAAAACATCTTGATATTTCCATACTTCCATCACAAGCCAAGACTCACAGCAACAGAAAGCGGGCACATTTTTTCCCCCCATCACATGCCTTGCTTGGTAATCCTTGCGTCATGGAGGCTGTGAAATGGTTTGGCTCTTTGATCTCTGCTGTAAAAGAGTGATAGCTGGGAATATTTTTCATTCTCACCCACAGCTTAAGAAAGCAGGAGCAGTGTGTCGGGTAGCAAAACATGACTGTGACTTGCCTGAACTGTGCACTGGCCAGTCTGCTCAGTGTCCTTTGGATCGCTTCCGTGTGAATGGACACCCATGCCAAAACAACCAAGGTTACTGCTACATGGGGAAGTGTCCCACCTTGGCAAACCAATGTATTGGTCTCTGGGGGGCAGGTAAGTCAACCTTAGGGTTTCACAATTGTGGTATTATAAAAGACTAAGACAGTCATTGCATTAATCAAAGGTATTTTTTTTCCTTTTTATCCATAGTAAATCATAATTTCATTTCTGTTCTATTTGTGCTTTGTGCAAATGAAATAATTTTTCAAGATGAAATTCTTTCTTTGGTGGCTTTAGAGCCCAGCCCTCCAGATCTTTTGTTTAAAGCTCCAAACATCCTTGGAAAACCTGGCCAATGGTTAAAGATGATAGCAATTGTAGACCAGAAATCTGAAAAGACTGCCTTTGGGAAGGATGCATTTTGAAATTGCACAAAGATCTCTCTCTCTCTGTGTCTGTTTCTGTCTCTGCCTGTCTCTCACTCTCTCTGTGCATGCACACCATAGATTGATTATTTTCTATATTATAGCAACAGCTGAAAACTATTCTCCAATATTCTTTGTGTGAAATCAACTGGTATTATGAAACAAGCCAATACTACCGGAGAATCACAAACAATAACATCAAGAACCTGTCATATGTTTAGAGTTTTATCCATCTAGCTTTGTTCTTCTATAAGTTAATTAGGGTCACTGACTGACCCATCACTTTTCACTGTTCACAATCAGAGATAATGGAGATTGAAAATGGGATTGTCTGCTAAGAATATTCAAACCCTGAGATTAAAATTTTCTTTACATATGGCATAATACTTAAATAAACAGGGGTTGAGGGATGTGATTCTTGTCACTCACTCAGAGAACAAAGTTGGAAGGGACCTTGGAGGTTTTTTAGTCTCTTTTTGTCATTCTGGACAAGTGGTTGTCCAATCTTTTTTTGAAATCCTCTAGTGATTGAGCGCCCACAAACTTTTGGAGGCAAGCTGTTCCATGATTAATTCTTCCCACGTCTCACTGTCCTTAATTCTGGGTTGCTTCTCTCTTTGTCTTGCCCTCTATGACAGCCCCTCAAATATTGGAAGATTGCTATCATGTCACCCCTAATTCTTCATAGTTCCTGTAGCCATTTATTGTACAATTTAGCTTCCAGATCCCTGATCATCTTTGTTGCTCTTCTCTGCACTCTTTCTAGGGTTTCAGCAACTTTCTTCTATCACGTTGACCAAAACTGGTTGTAGTATTGTATGAGATAGTGAATACTTCATGCATAATGAGGATTAGATAAGGGATGGGTTACAAAATATTGGGTCATAAATAAGTGAACATTAACTAAATTATTTGGAACTCCTCTGAGATGTCTTAAGCCATTCTTTATCCTGCTGGCATGTTACACACTCAGGTGTTTGTGTTTCTTCCTCACTCCCTCTTATAGGTGGAAAAGTGGCTGCAGATTCCTGTTTTACAATCAACGAGAAAGGTGTTTATTACGGCCACTGCAGAAAAGCAAGTGGCACATATATTCCATGTAAACCAAAGTAAGCAGTCTAAATTATTTCCTGCTGTGATGATGATATCCTGTAAGGGTAATATAAGAAATATTTTCAGGTCCACATCTGTGGGAACCTGATTCTATCATTTCACTGAAACAACAGAAATATGAGTCAATTTCTGAATGGCTTATTTTTCCTGTGTTTTCCATCTTGGGTTACAAGATGGAGCAAAAGTGGGGTATAAAAGGAGATAATGAGAACTTTTAAAGTGCCCTTTGAAAGATTGTGTGACAAAGGGCAGGAAGTCCTCAACTTGTAATCAGTCACAGTTATAACACTGAAAGTGACTTACAACCTGTCCTAGCATCCCTATAGTCATGTGATCAAAACTCAGGTGCTTGGTAACCAACATGTATTTATGAGGCTTGCAGTGTGCTGAGGTCACATGATCACCATTTTCCGTCTTCCCAGCCAGCTTCCAATAAGCAAAGTCAATGGGGAAAGTTGGGTTTGCATGACAACTCTGTGATTCACTTATCAACCATGGCAGAAAGGTTATAAAATTGAGCTTAACTCACTTAACAACTGCTTTGTTTAGCAATGGAAATTCTGGTCTCAGTTGTTGTCATAAGTCATGGACTACTGCACAATCAACCTTTCTCTCTGGGCTGACACCACCCAGAGAGACAACACTAGTTTGTTTCAATCTTATTGAATAAGTCCTGCTTGGCTGAGTTTAGGAATTGCATTTAGTTATAAAACATGATTTAGAAACCACAATGGCTAGATCTGCACCACAAGTTGAATCCAAATCAAACAATAAGCCACAGTTTCTTTTAGTGACATGTGTAAACTGGATCCTGCCTTTTAGACAGTTTACACTCTGTACCCCTTTTTCCCCCTACTAAAACAAGGGCAGTACTTATTTAAATCTTTTATTTATTTTTCTTATTTTTGAAATGGAATAATGGCCATTTTTCAGGGCAATATCTCTCTCTAATATTTAATGCTGCTGCCCCAACCTTTAGATTTCAACTCACATGAGAGAATTATGGGAACGTTAGGCTAGAGGTTGGAAAAATTAAGCCTTCTGAATCTGCTTTAGAAGTTTTCCAGGTAGATAACAAATACTGTACATTCCCTGTCCAAAGAAAAGAATTCTGCCTCAAACTATTTTCACCCTCAAAAATAAGGAAACCACATGAACTAGTTAGAAATACAGAAACTGTTTTTCTATCCCCCCCCCCCAAAAGAAAACCTTTAAAACACTTCTTGAGATTTTTTTTTTTTAAGGTAAAGGTAAAGGTTCCCCCGCACATGCGTGTTAGTCATTTCCAACTCTAGGGGCCGGTGCTCATCTCCGTTTAAAAGCCGAAGAGCCAGCACTTGTCTGAGGACGTCTCTGTGGTCATGTGGCCGGCATGACTAGACGCCAAAGGCGCACAGAACGCTGTTACCTTCCCACCGGAGTGGTCCCTATTTTTCTACTTGCATTTTTACGTGCTTTCGAACTGCTAGGTTGGCAGAAGCTGGGACGCGTAACAGGCGCTCACTCTGTTACGCGGCGCTCGGGATTCGACCCGCCAAAATGCCGACCTTCTGATCTACAAGCTCAGCATCCTAACCCACTGAGCCACCGCGTTCACTTTTTTTTTTTAGTTATCTCTTAAATCCAACCAAGTTCATTTTGAGGCTGAGCAAACTTCAGGTCATCCAGGTGTAATTTAAAATAAGGTTAATTCAACAATGATTGATCTTTGCAAATGAGCAAAGGATCCATTCTTGTTAATTAGAAGGAAGTGACTGTTTCTTTTTCAGGGATCTAAAATGTGGCAAGTTATACTGCATAGGTGGTTCAAAAATGCCCTCAGCTGGAAGCCTGGTGACATTTGAATCATGCAAAGGCAGCTTTCCTAGAGGAGATGCAGAAGATGTTGGAATGGTTGATCCTGGAACAAAATGTGGAGAAGGAATGGTTAGTAAAAGATTGCTTCTCATCTGTGGGCTATAAGGGGTTATCAGTAAAAATAATTTTGTAATGGATCTTGCTGAAAGATGGTTTAGATTTTCTATACTACAGTGAATCTATGTAAAAGAAAAAAATCCATCTAGCCTTGTTTTTGTTTTATTATTTTGTTTTTCCTTCAAACAACAACCACAACAAATCATCAATAGCAATAGCACTTAGACTTATATATCGCCCCACAATGCTTCAAGCATTCTCTGGGCAGTTTAGAATGTCAGCACATAGCCCCCAACAATCTGGCTCCTCATCTTACTGACCATGGAAGGATGGAAGATTGAGTCAACCTTGAGGCCCATCAGGATTGAACTCCAGGCTGTGGGCAGAGTTAGCCCATAGTACTGCATTCTAATCCCCATGCCAGCAGGGTTCCTCAGCCTGGCTTTGTCAGAGTATTATGCTTCTCCGTTGCAGCACTTTCTGGACAGACTGTCAAAGAGACAGTCCTTTCTCTTCACTTGTAGATATTTCCACAGGGAAGATGGAACAGAGATGAGAAAAATCAGGACAGAGCTGGTTGTGACCTAAAGCAAGGGTCCCCAAACCCCAGTCTGTGGACCAGTACTGGGCTGCAGCATGCTAGCAACCGGTCTGCACAAACAAGCAAAGCCCCATCCACAGGATGCAGGCAACATACAAAACCATGCACTCTCCGATCCATGGAAAAACCTCTCTCCATGTAACCGGTCCCTGGTGCCCAAAAGGTTGGGGACCTCTGACCTAAAGGACATCAGTTCAATTAAGCCACTTAGAAGTGCCGAAGCAATCCCAAAGCTTATCTTAAAGGATCAGGAATCACTTCCCCCTGTATTTTTACACAATATAGAACTTGGAATAAATTTACTGAATATCCTGGTTTTGTTCTAGAGATTGACAGAGTTTAGTTGTGTAGGAAACTGCTGTCTTACTCTGTTGATAATCTCATTTTTTGACTTTCAGGTCTGCAACAACGGGCAGTGTATTGAGATAGAAGCAGCTTACAGATCAACCAACTGTTCACTCAAATGCACAGGACACTCTGTAAGTATTTTGTATTCTGTATTCTGGCTGAAGTATTCTCCCTGCTCTTTAGTAAGCTTTAAGACTGTTCTGCTTAGGGATTGGCCTATAGAAAGCTTACAGGTAATGCTCGACTTAGAACAGTTCATTTAGTAACCGTTCAAAGCTACACTGGGATTTTTAAAGAGTGACTTATGACCGTTTTCCACACTTACGACTGTGGTAGCATCCCCGTGGTCACGTGATCAAAATTCAGATGCTTGGCAACTGACTCATGTTTATGACCATTGCTGTGTCCCAGGGGTCACATGATCCCCTTCTGAGATCACCTGACAAAGTCAATGAGGAAGCCAGATTCACTTAACTATGTTACTAACTTAACAATTTCAGTAATTCACTTAACAACCATGGCAAGAAAGAAAAGTTGTAATAGAGGGCAAAACTCATTTAACAAACATTTCACTTAACAACAGAAATATTGGGCTGAATTGTGATCATAAGTTGAGGCCTACCTGTACTCTTATTCAGCACATATATTTGGCGATTTCACTTTTTCTTTCACAGTATTCTGTGCTACTCTTTGTTCTTCTGGGTTTCTCCAGTGTGGTTCCTTTTATCACACCCCACTGTCCATCAGTCTGGGTTTTCTAGAACAGACATGTCAAACACAAGGCCCTGGGGCCAGGTCCGGCCCACGAAGTGGTTTCATGCGGCCCGCGAAGCCATCCTGGCAACAGTGAGGGAACGGCCCCCACTGCCTTGGCCCTGGCCCTGGCCCAGAGACCCTCCTCCTGCCAGAGACCCTCAGATCTGTCCCATTCCTGTCCAGGCCCCCCATAGGTACCCTTGATGCGAACGATGTAGAGCTGGCCACGCCCACCCAGTAGGCCATTCACACTCTAGCCACGCTCATGCAGTAGGCCACGCCCACCCTGGCCATATCCACCCGACCCCATGAGGGCAACCCCAATGCTGATGTGGCCCTCAATGAAATTGAGTTTGACACCCCTGTTCTAGAACAATGCAGATGTTGCTCCCTGAAAATAAGCCATGCTTTTTTATATATATTGGCATACATCTGAAGCATCTGCAAATAATTCACTAGAGTGTATTTGTAAATGTTCTTATGATGATGTTGACATCTGTGTCTAAATATTTTTGTTATACTAAAAAGAAAATGAGTATTATTATGATTATTATAGATTAGGTAAAACTTTTAAGTGTATGTGTACATGCATAATTTACATAATTTCCTTTTTATTCTTTTCTTTTTTCTGTGGTATTGTTCTCTTTTTCCTTTGTTCTATTAAACAAATAAAGACCACCCATTTACCCCCCAAAAGTGCTTTCCAGAATCCTTGATGCTAAAAAAATATTGCAGTTTTTTTCTGTAAATTTTAATAGAACTTAGAAAGAGATGATCCTCTGTCATAATTTGGAATAGTCAAATACCAATAAATCAAACGAGAATGTCTCCTCTCTTATGGCCTTTGAGGTATCACAAAGAAGGTTTTAGAGGACTAAAGGTAGAGCCAACCAACACCAAAATTATTTGTTTATTGTATTGAATTATATTGTTCTACCTCATCATTTCTGAATTAACATCATTGAGCTATTTTAATTTTGGTACACTTTGATAGAGTCTGGTTGGAATGGAGGAGTAAGCAAACTACATGGATGGATGGGTGGATGGAAGGAAGCAGAGGTCTATTTGCTCTCAGTTAATATTTTCCTGATAGCTTTGAGCATCACAGGAAACCTCAAAGCTTGATTTCGTTCTTTTCATCCTGCTGTCCTGTAGAAGTTCTTTGACCAAAGTTCTCCTAATTTCAAACTCAGTTGACCCCCAAATTCAAGAATAATGACTTGGCTGTTTAGATGGCCTTTGGGACTAAACAGTCCCAACAGCTTTGGTAGAAACCCTTAATTTCTTTTTCTGTGTGGGATGTTTTAAATGGATTTCCATTCTTTTGTCTGCCTAATTTGGATCAGTTTTATGTTTCAATACTTTCCAGTTTCTTTGGACTTCATAAAAATGCAAGGGAAATGTTGACTGCTTGCTTTTCCTTGTATTTGTTTCGAAGATTAATACTGCTCTCTTGGCTATCCTAGGTGTGTGACCATGAACTTCAGTGCCAGTGCAAAGAAGGATCAGCACCACCTCACTGTGATGACCCAACAGGAAATAATTGTGAGTTAATACAGGGGGGTACTTGTCTTTAGGGACGCAGTGGCTCAGTGGGTTAGGACGCTGAGCTTGTCGATCAGAAGGTCGGCAGTTTGGCAGGTCAAATCCCAAGTTCCACGTAACAGAGTGAGCGCCTGTTACTCGTCCCAGCTTCTGCCAACCTAGCAGTTCGAAAGCACGTAAAAATGCAAGTAGAAAAATAGGGACCACTATGGTGGGAAGGTAACAGCGTTCCGTGCGCCTTTGGCGTCTAGTCATGCTGGCCACATGACCACGGAGATGTCCTCGGACAAGCGCTGGCTCTTTGGCTTTGAAACGGAGATGAGCATCAGCCCCTAGAGTCAGAAATGACTAGCACGCATGTGCGGGGGAATCTTTACCTTTTTACTTGTCTTTACCCCCCACTCACAAGAACCTAATTAGATAGGTTCCGGGGACCTAAAAAGATTTTTGTGTGTGGATTGTCCTAATAACATTTGCTACTCCACCTGCAAATGCTAATTCTAGACAATTTGGAAATCTTTCTTTTCTCAGTAGATTTCATAGAAAATGTACCACAGTATGATGTCTTCGTAAGAAAGCAAGAAATGATGGATGGAACTCTTTTTAGCTGGTCAGAAGTAGGGTATGGTTTTAAAAAAGGGAAATTGGTTGCTGCAAGAGTGTAATTGAAGCTTGGCCCACTTTCACATCGATTCAAATGGGTGGAGCTTCAATTTTACCATCATAACCACCAATATATATTTTTGACCATGACCATAACATCCCTCTAGGGACGCGGTGGCTCAGTGGGTTAAGACGCTGAGCTTGTCGATCAGAAGGTCGGCAGTTTGGCGGGTCGAATCCCGAGTGCCACGTAACAGAGTGAGCGCCTGTTACTCGTCCCAGCTTCTGCCCACCTAGCAGTTCGAAAGCACGTAAAAAATGCAAGTAGAAAAATAGGGACCACTCCGGTGGGAAGGTAACAGCGTTCCGTGCGCCTTTGGCGTCTAGTCATGCCAGCCACATGACCACGGAGAAGTCCTCGGACAAGCGCTGGCTCTTCGGCTTTGAAACGGAGATGAGCACCGGCCCCTAGAGTCGGAAACGACTAGCACGCATGTGCGGGGGAACCTTTACCTTTACCTTTATAACATCCCTCTAATGCAGCCTTCTTCAACCTTTCTGGCTCTGTGGACCAGCAGTAGCAGCAGCCAATGGTGGGGGAGGAGAGAGGGGATGGTTTTGTGCATGGGCCCACTGCTTGTGCAAATGGAGCTTTGTGTGCTTGCCTACTACATGAGTGGCCTGGTTCCCAACAAGCCAAGGCCTGGTACCGGCCCACAGAATGGTGGTTGGGGACCCCTGCTCTAATAGATATCCCTCTTCTCCCATCTCCTGAATATTTTTTATTGTGGATAAAATATATATGGAGAGAATCCATCTGATCATAAAATTTTAAGGTTCTATTTATTATTTTTTATGAAGATTAGTGATATACCATTATGAACTTTCCATAAATGATAAATTCCTCTGTGAGTTATTCCATTTTATTATAAAATAATTGTAATGGTCATTTCTGTACCAAAACCAATTCCCTATTATTCCTTTTTCTGATTTTCATAATTGCCTAAGTAATTTTCATTAATTCCATATAGTAAGTTATAAAGGATCATCTTTAAATGACGTAGCCTCAGTTCATACAGTAGAAAACATCCACATTAATTTAGGACTAACTAATTGCATGGGAATGGGGATTTATTTTAATTTTAGACAGGTTAAATAATCCAGATTTGAATTAGCATTTGATATCTCAGTTTTTGTATTATTATCTAGCACTGGGAATCATTAACTATCAGCAAACAATACTTTAATTGGAAATTCTATTTTTAATCTCATTGTGCACATGAAATTAAGAGAGAAAGGGAAAAATAAGTTTAAGTCTATTTGCAATTTATTTAACTATGGATAGCAAGATTATGATTAATTTAAAGCTACCTAATAGTCAAAGTCCAAGTATACTGTATATTTAACAGATGATAGTTTGCTTTCTTAATTATCCTGGTGCATCCATTTACATAACTATCTTGGAAGTACGTTGGACCTTCCTTGAACCAGTTATTAACCAATATGGAAACTGTAGTCCCAACACATCTAAAGGTAATGGAGTAGGGTTAGACTGTGTTAGTCTTAAAGGATGATCACTAGTTAAAGTAATTCATGAAATGACATTTATATTCCTTGTCTTCCTAGGTTAAATTTCATGTCCAGAGTTGATTCTGAGCTGGGTGGCACCTAAATTGAATAAATAAATACTTTCTAGCCAATTCTCAACAGGGGCTCTTATTGCATGGATAAGAAATGCCAGGGCTTGGAGCAATATAATTTTCAATTGATTCTCTCTATATTTCATCAACATAACTTTAAATCTATTCATAGCCTTTTCTCTTTATCTCTTTAGATATCATCATCATTGTTGTGGTTGTGGTAATAATTTTAGTAGTCACGGCCATCCTCCTTGCAGTTCTCTTCGGCTGCTACATTTTAAAGAAGAAACAAAATGACAGGTGAAGATTTTCTCAGACAAGTTTCTTTTAAGTGGGGGGTGGGATGGGAATTACTAGGCGAGCTGAGTGCCAGAAAACAGTAGTGGTGGGTTCTCCTGACTTAATTGAGAGGATGAAGGTATACTGACTTGGAAAAAGCTGTAGAAAGGTGGATATTCAGTTCAGGAAATCTTGCACTAAAGTTACTGAAAGAACTGAATTATACTATATATGTACAAAACAAGTTCTAGGATATTGATGTTGACTTTGGTGTGTTGGGTATAGTTCAGAATCCTATCCTGATTATAATAGTCTATTCTTTTATGGCAGCATTCACAAAAGTGCCTCTGCAGCCACAAATCCTTCTTTCTCTGGTCCAGATCAGAAGAGGAAACAACATCTTAGTCCAGTGTCCCATGATTCAGAGGTGAGAGGTCAAATGGGCTGCCTGAGCAGAATAAAACCCTGAAATACAAACCATTTTATAAAATGTTTTATCCATGGGCTTCATAACAGGGCATAAGAACAATGGTTCCCCAGTGGCAGTTTAAGGAATTGGGGTGGGTTTAGAGGCTCTTCACCCCATGCTCAATGCCTACAGCAAGGTTGAAACTGTGCTAAACTGGTCAAAGGCCAAAACAGTGTAGTGAAAAGAATATGGGAGCTTTTCATAAACACAGAGACAAACTATTTGCATTTTTTTATTTCTTATAGACAGGGGAAATGTTGTCCTTGTTGCTGTGATTGTAAGATAAGGTCAATCAACCAATTATAGTTTAAGATGCAACACAACTCTTTGTTGTTTTCAAAAACAAGAATAACACAATTGCTATAAATACTGAACTATCATTTGCAAAATAAACTCAATAAAATGTGTTTGCAAAGAAAGCAAGCCACAAAATAATTAAGGTTAACCTTAAGAGAATTCTGTACGTGTGTGGAAGTGCACCTAGTAGGCTTCTAACTCATATGTCTTAAGTGTTTGAAGATCGTGGCTTTAAAAATGTTTTAGGTATACTCAAACAGCTTGTTTCTTCCTTTCAGATAAATTCTTCCAGATTTCTCCTCCCAATTTCATCCCAAGCAAATACACCAGAGGTCCATGTTGTAAGTAGAATTTAATGGAATAATTCTTGCATATGAGTCTAAAGCAGTCTTTATTTAACAAATGAAATAAATACATTTCACAAAGCAAATAAAATATGGTGCATATTGTGCACTGGTGTGAATAAATGTATACATTATTGAGTCAAATAAGTTTTATTTTGTTTCATAGTAGCATGATCTGTGGATCACATTATTGTGGCTTATCAATCATGGTTAATGGTTTAATGCAAACTAAGCATCATGGCTCATGCAATATATTATGATTAGAACAAATCATAGCTTTTTGTGATATGTGAATATAGTTACTTGACAAATGGGAAGGATTTTAAATATGGAAAAAATTCTTTGTAATTTATTAATGTTAATTTGGTTGCAATACCCACTGGACTCAACGTACTTCTTTATGAGCAAATATAGAGAATGTAATTGTACTTTAGAAAAATAGATATGCATTTAAGAAAAAGTTTTTCAAACTTGGCAACTTTAAGATATGTGGATAGTTCCAAGAATTCAAGCCAAGATGATCTAGAATGTTGCAAATGAAAAACAAATTATCTGCAGACTTTTAAACTTGATTGTTGAAAAATCCACACTATTATTCTGAAACAGAGTAAGTGATGGTTTAAATTATTATTTGCTTTCTACACTCTAAATCCCTGTATGGAGTAGGGATAATCTGCATAATTTCCAGTGTTTTAGAAACATTATGATTCTGTAAGAAGGGAGTTCTACAAAATTAGGGAGTTCACACAGGCTTTTAGAAATTCAACTGATTCACCTAAAACTATTTCATTATTAACAGAAAGTCCCAGATGAACCATTAAGGCACACATATGAAAATTCCAGAATGGTAAGTTTCTGAATGGATGTTCGTTTGATCTAACAACTTCAGAATACTGGTAGTCATTGCCTCTGATTCTACTTCCCTGACAATTCCGTCCCCCCCTTTTTTGGAGTGTCATGCCTCATTCTGTATAGCCTATAGAAAAGTGAAAATCATATGGGATGAGCATTTTTTGAAGACAAGAAATCAACTATTCTTCATCTACAAATACTAACATGGAGTATTCTGGATGGGGAAGAACAGGCTCCAGCTCAACCCGGCCAAGAACGAGTGGCTCTACGTGTTGGCATCTCATGTTGTCCAAGATTTACCATCTTTGGTTATGGGGGGAGAGGTGTTGCCTCCCGTTGATAGGGCATGCAACTTAAGCGTCCTCCTGGATGCACGACTCGACTTAGATCGTCATATAGGAGCCGTGGCCAGGGGGGCATTTGCCCAGGTTTGCCTGGTGCACCAGTTGCGCCCCTATCTGGACTGAGATGCCTTACATACAGTCACTCATGCACTCGTTACCTCCCGTATAGATTACTGTAATGCTCTCTACATGGGGCTGCCCTTGAAGACCACCAGGAGGCTTCAGCTGGTGTAGAATGCGGCTGTGCGGGTTGTGATGGGAGCATCCTGATACTCCCATATTACACCCCTCCTGCGTGAGCTGCATTGGTTGCCAGTTGTCCTCCAGGTGAGGTTCAAGGTGCTGGTTCTTACTTATAAAGCTCTACATGGCTTAGGTCCGGGATACTTACAGGACCATCTGCTGCCAGGAACGACTTCCCTCCGCCCTGTGTGCTCACACAGAGAGGGTCTCCTCAGGGTGCCGTCGGCTAGACAGTGTTGGCTGGCAACCCCCAGGGGGAGGACATTCTCTGTTGGGGCACCTGCCCTTTGGAACCAACTCCCCCTAGAACTTCAGATGTCCCCAGATCTCCAGTCCTTTTGTCGCGACCTAAAGACATATCTTTTCCAACTGGCCGACCTGGACTGAGGATGGGGGGGGGGTTAATATTGTTTTATTTTTATTGGTTTTGGTAATTAATTATGGGGCTTTGTAATTTAATTCTTTTTAATATTTGTATTACTGTTTTTTATAGCTGTTTTATTGTTGTGAGCTGCCCTGAGTCCTTTGGGAGATAGGGCGGCATATAAGTCCCATAAATAAATAATAAATAAATTCTGCTTAAATTT
>JAKJMR010000138.1:1382317-1405226 GCA_024449315.1 Daboia siamensis | reverse complement strand
AAACTGTCCATTAATATAATATTAATGGACTATAGTGTATAGTGCATTTCCAGCAGAAGTCTTTTCATAAACTGGTAACAAATGAATTGGAGATGTAAATTATTGTCAATTATCCAATAACGTTCTAATTCTGTTCTTAATTAGGCAGATTTTAAGAAAATAACCAATGACAAGTCAATCATAATAAGTGAAGTATATCAATACCCAAAGGGATATATGTAGCCAGAGGGCATTTAGGTGATTTCATGGCAGATAATGCATCCCTTGAGCAGTTTTTGTTACAATGCTGCTAGTGATAAATAGAATAGGACAATCCAGTGGCTAAAATACTTTAAGGCACTCCTAGGTTGTATTAATAAAAACATTGGCACTAGATAAAAGTCAATGGAATTCAAGAGGGGTTGGACTTAGACTGCCTATGGGAATGTAAGGACTCCAGGCTGATTTCTCTCTTGACTTCACCTCCAGGCTGTGACTCTCCTTTTCCTACAGCTACCTCCCTGACACTGCCTCAAGTGTCAAGCCCCTCCCTCCTATCCTTCAAGATCACTCCTTATGACCTCTGCAGAGCTCTAGAATCCTACTAGATAAAGTTTCCTGAGAACCAGCAAGATTCTTATATACATTCACTTCTTCTAGTTGAGGAAAGGATTTTTTTATGGCAAAGGACACTGAACTCCCATTGGTGCCTCTATATGGAAGGCATGCTAACATCCTCATACCTTGCCCTTGTGACTCCAGCAGAGGGCTATCTTATAAGAGAGCTACCAGGATGATAGGCCTGGAATCTCTGTCCTTTGGAAAGAGGAAGGGACTGGAAAAGTGGAGATGTTTGGTTTGTGACAGAATGTAAAGAATTCAGTGCCAGACATCGACAAAGATTTACAAATTTCTAAAGCGCTCTCATGTACTAGAGAGAATAGTCCTGTCCTCTGTTGAAAATAATTGGAACATGCCCTGGAGAATTGAAATGCCAAGGAAGAAAAGTGAGGCTGAATATTAGAGAAGAATCTGATTAGAACCGTGGCAACCCCCATTATGGATATTTTTCAACTAGGGTTGGATAGCCATAGACCAGTCTGTCATCTCTCATAGGCAAAATAGGCAGGAAAGAAAGGCTAACTTATTCTAATTTATTGTAAGGCTACATTAGCAAAATCTTACCATTCTAAAAGTACAAACTTCCCACCATCACTTTAACTACCTAATCAGTTAAGGCAAGTCCTTCCTAAGTGTCTTCCTTCTTCCTCTAAGATACTGGGGGGGGGGGCTACTTCCTCTCTTGTCTGTTTGCTTCTTAGGCAGCATCTCTTCCTCTTATCACCCAAGGTCATCCTCATGTACTACAACACACTCCATATATATTCTATTCTATATTCACATTTCATAGTCTATGATCTTGTGATATTGAACACATTTGTTGAGGATTTATATCTGAATTTTCTGTTAGAGCTTTCTTCTAGGAACCATGGAAATTGTTTGGTTTGTGAAAATGCTGAGGCTTTTGAGTTCACACAACTTCATATTTGATGGAGAAAGGGAACAAAGGTTAATGAATTTTTGTTGCAGACAGATGACTCAAATTGTAAGCCTGACAGGAAACGTGATCTCCAATAGATGTCAAAAGCATTTTTTTTAAATGCATCTGGACTACTGTGTGTAAAGGCAACTAAAAAAACCCTTTTTTTTTTCATTTCAGCCCATTGTGAAACCAAGTATTCCTCCACCTCCTGTTCCAACAGCAAAATCCACCATATCTCCAGCTATGGTATGTCGGCTTCCTAATCATCACTCTTTCAACATATTTTGCTCCTTTATAGCAGGATGGTAGGGCGAAGCTTTGTGATAATAATTCCTTCTAGCCAGTGTGAAATTTTCATTTTTCCAGACTGCAGGATGAAAAATAAGGCAAAGAATTGTACGAGGAGGAAAAAAATATCAACTGGTGTGTTTTTTTTAATGGCCCTGACCCTCCAGGGATTCTGCCTATCCATATAGTAGCTTAAACTGCTAGTTGAATACAGGCATTAATTCAGTCCTTTCTTCCTAATCCTGAGAAAGGACATAAAGCCTTTGGAATGTTGCATATCAGGTTTAGGTCTGATGCTTTTGTAAAGGGAGGTTGAATTGCCATTTGTATATTGAGTTGCATTATGGTCTTATTCTTGAATATCCATCTACTTAGGATAGTAACTGTAGGAAAAGAACAGGCAGAGCTGGGGTGGGGGAGTTAAATGAATTTAATGTCAGGCACAAAGAAACAGGATCGTTCATAAAGTTGGAGCACAGAGGTTTTATTCAAACCTATAAACAAAAATCTAGTCAACTAATGGTCAACATTAAATTGGCACTAGATAAGGGTCAACAGAATTCAAGGAGGGGGGGAATCTTGTGACAATGCAGGGACTCTAAACTGATAAAGCATTTAACTTCACTCTCCAATTCTGCCTGTTCTTCTGTACAGTGACAGTGATAGTATTCCCATGCAAACTTTGTTCAAACTCCAATTTTAATGGGAAAAGGTTTGAACACATTTCTTTATTAAAATATTTCCTTCCTCTGTATATGAACTTAAGGGGCCAAAAAAAATTCACTTTCAATATTTTTATCCTTAAAAGTTCCTTTTTCAAAGAAACAACTTCCCATAAAAAAAACCTGAAGTCCTCCAATCTTAGTGCAAAAATTGTAACCCTTCATCATGAATTGCCTTTCAGGCTGTGAATTCCACTCTTTATAATCAGCTAAGTTATTTAAACACATATCTCTGAAGATCTTGGGTTACAAAGTTTCTTGCAGATAAATTATTCAAGAATGGTGCCAGAACATGGGCATTAGGCAGAAGCTGGCTCATTTCTTGAAATGTTATATATCACAATAACATCTGTACTCCTTGATGCTGTTCTTTTTTACAACCAAACCAAGTTTTAGATCAGGACTATAAGGTAAAGGTAAAGGTTCCCCCGCACATGCGTGCTAGTCGTTTCCGACTCTAGGGGCCGGTGCTCATCTCCGTTTCAAAGCCGAAGAGCCAGCGCTTGTCCGAGGACATCTCCGTGGTCATGTGGCCGGCATGACTAGACGCCAAAGGCGCACGGAACGCTGTTACCTTCCCACCGCAGTGGTCCCTATTTTTCTACTTGCATTTTTACGTGCTTTCGAACTGCTAGGTTGGCAGAAGCTGGGACGAGTAACAGGCGCTCACTCTGTTACGCGGCACTCGGGATTTGACCCGCCAAACTGCCGACCTTCTGGTCAACAAGCTCAGCGTCTTAACCCACTGAGCCACCGCGTCCCTGATCAGGACTATACCAAGGGTTAACTAGAGATTAAAAATGGCCTTCCATAATCAATGTTGCAGCTGCCAAATTCTATTCAGAATGTCCCGGAGCAAAATGCTTGGCCCTCTTTCATTTGGTACTTAAGGTCTCACCCATTAAAGTTCCAAATCCAACCCCACAAAATGATCCTTTACCAGTTCAATTTTCAAATATGACCCTCAACTTTTCATACAGATCCTGGTGTGGGCAAGTGTAAAGTCAGTGACCAAGAGAAATTCAATGGAAGCATTTCTCTGTAACTTATTTGTTTACTGGTTAGAGCTATAAACTACTGAATCAACCAAGGATTCTTGGCTGTTTGCAAATGGCAGTTTAGCAATAATATACTCAACATATAGTAAATGACTGGTTAATATTTAACAGGAATAATCTGACATTTCTCTTATAGATAAAAAGAATAAATCCAGCTCCTTCTTCTCACCTCAAGTCTAAGCCAGCTCCTCCTCCTCCTCCACCTCCACCCCAGGTAAGAGGCAGGTACTCTGTGAAAATACAAAAATGATAAAGGTGTTAAAACTTAAAAGAGTTATGACTTTTTAATTGGTAGAGGTAGGAAGATTGAGAGGCTATACTTTGTTCTCTTGTGACAAGATTACATTTGGGCAGAAAAGTGCCTTTATTGGAAATGGCAACATATGATCTTCGATACACGGATCATTAACAAGAATAGTACAAAGGGTATTGTGACATCTAAGCTAACATTTCCAAGGCCAAATAATTTAGTTCAGAGAAACTGTCTTGCTGGGATGAAGAAGTTATCTGTGGACAAATGGAACTAAATCTACTAGTTCTTTGTTTGGGGGTTAGTTCCTAAAATAAAGCATTCTGGAGACTTGGATGGATGGGTGCATATTGGCTCTGTTGGATATAACTTCTCCCACTGATTCCCCCCCCCCCAAAAAAAAAGCATGGTCATCAACTTGATTAGTCTGAAGCTATCACTATCAATAAACATACAGTATATTTTTTCAGAAAAAATCAAAACAACAAAAGAAAAGCTATTGCTATTTTGGATGTGGAAAATTTACCTTCCTTACCTGTTTATTGTGGTGCAGTAGCTAAGTGGTTAAGATGCTGGGCTTGTTGGCTGGAATGTTGGCCACCCAGTTTCAAGACTCAAGTGCCACATGATGGGGTGAGCTCTCGTCCTTGCCTACCTCCTGCCAATCTAGCAGTTTGAAAGCATGTAAATGCAAGTAGAAAAATAGATACCATTTCGGTGGAAAGGTAACATCATTCCATGCACCTCAGCATACAGTCATGCTGGCCACATGACCGCAGAAGTGACTTTGGATTACACTGGCTCAATGGCCTTGAAACAGAGATGAGCACTGCCCCCTATAGTTGACTAGTGGAGTAAAATTTGCAGGACTCTTACCTGTTTATTGCTTCCTTCCCTATTCCACTGTGGTTTTTTTTCCACTTTTAGGATTGATGGCTTGAATCAATTTATAATGCTTTGCTTTCAATCAATTATTTCAACATCTGTTTGCTTTTGTTTGCAGGCACTGAAACCCACTAAGTAATCTCAGGGTATGAAACAAAACAAGAATCAGAAATAATACTGATTCTCTGATTTCAAAGAAAACCTTTTCCATTTTCTTGGTTCCCATATCTGCAAAGGAAAACTGAATGGTGAGTTCTTTCCACAAGTCCAATGCTTCCTCTGCAGAGTGGAATGTTGTGTTAACTTTGGGGACAGCATCACCTGCAGTAAGGATGGGAACTCATAGGAAGATCTTCAGTGTTCTTCCATTATATCTTTGGATATCAAATGGGGAGATCCTACTAGAGTTGGGATGATTTTTGTGAATTGTGTGAACTGAGCCAAAAGATGCATAGAAGCAAATGATGCATCCATAGGATTTAAACCCCCGTCATTGCCAACTGTGGACAAAATCAAAACTAAAGAAAGGGTTTTTTTGATGCTTCATGCAAGTGGAAACAGAAACTGCCCTGCCTAGTGAATTAATCACTATATTCTCTTGGAGTACAAAATGACTGATTCTTGCACGATGCCACCAAATTATTTGACACGAGCAAAGGCTGATCTCTTTGAACTTTCTCTCTACCTGTGTGAACAAGAAGCAGAGATGAGACTTAGGAAGTCTAGTGCCTATTGTTTATTGCTCAAGGACTTTCCAAGGTACAATTTTATTAGCTCTGCCAACTTTTTTCACTAGACTCTGCTCATATTCCCTAAGGCCACATTTGACCTTTGGCTTGATTTCAAAAGCCATTTGCAAGTGAGCCTTACAGGCTTCTAGTAGAGATATTTAACCCTTTTGGGTGTTATTTGAGAGAAAAGGAATAGATTTTTTTAAAAAAAAAATACAGGAGAGATAAAGAAGTGGAGTTCCTGGTGCCTTTTGCCTCTGGTCAGCCTTTACCAATTTACCTAGGACATGTGCAGAAGAGCCATCAAGATAGTGGCTCTGATCATGCAGTTGAAGCCCACCCACCCCCTTTTTTACATATCTGCATTTATGGCATGGCTGCAGCTTTCATCTGGACTTTTTGACACCCCTCCCCATGGATACCCCTGAGTATAATTCTAAAGGACCAGCTGTAATCTGCAATAGGCTTTCACGCTGTCAAAAGCTTCTTCCACTGATTCTTGCAGATCAACCTTCTCATAAAGGGAAAGAGTAATGAACCATCTGCAGAAAAAAAAAAAAAACAAGCTCAGAGAACACCAAGGACCCAATAATTAAACATTGAGCTGCATCTATTCTTGATTATTTAAAATCTGAAGAGCTGATAACTCTAAATAATAGGAATTCATTATTAGCATTGAATAGGCTGAGATTCCCTTGGAGCTAATTTTAAGTACTTCCTTTTTGTTACATTACAATAAAAAAACATTTAAATGTTTAGACCTTTCAAGGATAACATTTTCATTAAGCAGCCAAACTGTTCATGGGTTAAAATGATAGGAAACGTTGGGAGGCAGGATTTCATAAAGCAATAACACAATGTTTTTTTTAATGTGCTACTGTTTGAAAAGGTCAGTTGTGAGACTAAGGAAGATATTGGGATAAGTGCAATAGGAGCCAATAGATTTAAAGGTATTTGGAAAAAAAAAGGTCAAGGAACAGAACCAAAAGTACATAATTTTCTTGATTTTTTTTTTGTATTTTAGTTGTTTTAAATAAGACCACTTCTGAAATCCTCCATTTCTAAATTTCTTTCTGAGTTCGTAAGCTTTTGAATGATTGATCCTGTGTGTAATTTTCCGTTGTATTTTTATGTGGAAGAGGAAGTGGCACTGTTTGCTCAGTTTTCACTCCATCCATGTTTCTTCCCTCTCCCTTCTTCATTTTGCACATCAAAAAACACTGTAAAAAAAACAACCAAACTTGATACACTTTTCCACATCCATGTGATTTTATATGATTTTTTTTTTAAAAAAGAATTGCCTTAAAAGATTTCAACTTTTCACATGAATGCCAACACTTTGCATGCTCTGATCTGAAATTCTGAATTATTTCATTGTCAAACAGTGACATCTTGTGGAGTTTGGCACACTTGGCTGCTTTAATAGAATTAAACATATTGCTTTTTAATTTTAGGTTTCCATGGATGCATAAATACATGCAGGAAACCTCAAGTCCAATTTGGGTGTCAAGTATAAATAAAGGATATTCATTTCTGTTAGGAGTGAGGGAGCATATATACTGTCCAGGTGACAGTTATCACCAACCCTCCCTCAAGTATGATTGCTAGATTAGAAGAGGAAGGGGTATTTGCATTGGCTTGAATTTAAATACAGGGTAGTCCTCAATTTACAATGGCAGCTGAGACCAAACTTTTCATCACTTGAGTGATGTGGTTGTAAAGCAAGGGTATACAAGAAGCACTGGTTGGAAAGGGAATTCCAATGGCCTGTCATAACCACCATTCAGAATCACTGTAATTTCAAATTGCTGAGCAAATGGTTGTAAATTGAGGACTACTGCAGACTTATCCAGTCTATTGGTCTATTGGGATTAGAAAATTAGTATACATTGTACATGCTTGTCATCTTCAGAACTGAGAATCTTTAGTGGGGAAAAGCAGGGTGTTGGCGAAAAAGAATGCTTGCAGGTAAAAAAGTAGGATTCTAATTCTCTTCTTGGCCTCTGTGATTTCTCTACAGTTTCTCCTCCAGGCAGTTAGGACTTTTAGAAGCAAATGACAAAGTGCTAGCCTGGTCAAACTCTCAAGTTAAATGCAGATCAACTTAATTTTTCATTGGAATCTGCCTTGCAATTTTCTAACTGTTTGACCACTGTAAAGATGTTCTGTTTTCTTTTCAGAATGCTTGTGGGGTTTTTCCAAACTTTCCTCGTTTTTTAAAATTTTTTTAGCTTATTTTATTGTTGTCATTGGCAGTGGGGATTTCTCTTAAACCTTTCTCTTACATATCTTCCCATCCCAATCTGGAAAACTCAAGGAGTTCTTTCCTTGAGGTCTCTGCTAGAAATTAATGGAAACATAGAAAGCCAAGGAGGCTGTGAAGTACTGGATCTGTCCTTGTACAATGAGATACAGGACATATTTCCTCATCCCTTTGGCATTTGTAACTAAATCACTATAAGACCACATTCTACCTCTCTCAGCAAAACTTTGCAGAATATATTCTCATTTGCCATCTTAAAGGACTGGTAGAATGAAATTTGGGGAAATGTTCATCCATGGCATTAGATAAAATATTGACATGCCTAGTCTTTTGCTCGATAGAATTCAGTGGAGCTGGTGCTGGGTGAGGTCTTGTGCCTGAGATAAATAAATTTTCCATTGATTGTTTGTTCCCTTTCCCACCTCCCAATGCCAACCTGTGCAATTATTTTTGTTTCCTTTGCGCAAATACTTCTACATCTAGTTAAATTGTGATTTAAAATATTATGTTATTATCTGTAAAATATGTATTTGGAATAATATCTCTATTTAAAATGTTCTTATATAAAAATTTGCTTATAAAAATAAATATGACCATGTCTTTCTTGTTAAGATGCAGATATTTGTGATCTGTTCCCTTTGGTGGATTTATGACCCTCCATTACTAACAAGAACCAGGCCATCCTGGAACCAGATTTCCAAGGCTCATCTTAGTTACGGTTACAAGAATCTCCACAGACTCTTAGTTACAGGGTAGCTCAGGGTTCCCAAAGTGTCTTCATTGTTATGGTACCCTTTGTTTCCTCTCCACAACACCCTGCCTCTGTTGCAGTGCTACATTTCCTTCATACAGGAGCAATACACTTATTAGTTTTCTAGTAAAAGGTGTTCAAAAGTGGTCAACTCCTGGACACAACTCTACAGTTTTCATGGGAGCAGTCTGGAAGTGCTATTTTCCTAGACTCCTTCTTCTGAAATGTTTCTTGCAATAACCTCCTTTCATCAGGAAAATCCTTTGAGTGCTTCTCAGTTACCCAAGGTTGTGGAAAAATATAGATACCCTTTGAAGATAAAGAAAAGGCAGGCTAATAAGAAAAAAATTGGAGGAATTTAATTTTAGCAGCAAAATTAAGAGCTCCATTTGGCTTGGGCATTTAATCAATTGGTGTCTTCACGATGGATGGTGTCGTCGTAACACACAAATATCTGCAGGAAAATGGGAAGATCTCTTCTGTGACACCTTTAACAGGGATTCCAATGTAATTTCAGATGGGATTCACTCTCATAATGATTTCCTGGATTGGGAGGTTAGGGCACTACCTTTATTCTGTGCAGAACAAAAGCTATCAATATACTATCACAAAACCAAAGTTTTAATGTTTGCCTAATGTAGTGTGGGGAGGCCAGGAGTCCTGGAGCTTTGGCTGAAGTGGGGAAAGCTCAGAGGGGTGGGGTGGATTCTGTCAGGTTTTGGCGGGAAGACTTTTCAGGAGAGAGCTGAGGGAACAAAAGGCAAGAAAAAGGAGAGACGGGGATTCTGTCAGGTTTTGTTTGTGTTTTTTTTATTGTTTTATCAAATACAGAGAAAAACAAAAATAGGAAATTAAGGGAAGAAAAAAGAGAGGGGGAAAGAAAATGTGAGGTACAAGGAAAGAGAAAAAAAGCCGTTGATTTCTGACTCTTTTTAGCACAGTAAAACAAAAAACAAAAAGAAAACAATAGAATAGAGAGGGCCAGAGATCTCTTCAAGAAAATTGAAGGGAACGTTTCATGCAAAAATGGGCATGATAAAGGACCAAAATGGCAGGGACCTAACAGAGGCAGGAGAGATTAAGAAGAGATGGCAAAAATACACAGAAGAACTATACAAGAATAAGCTTAACGTCCCTGATAATCACAATGAGGTGGTCACTGACCTCGAGCCAGACATCCTAGAATGTGAAGTGAAGTGGGCCTTAGGAAAGCTGAGCAACAACAAAGCTAGTGGAGGTGACAGTATTCCAGCTGAGCTATTCAAAATCTTAAAAGACGATGCAGTAAAAGTGCTATACTCAATTTGCCAGCAAATTTGGAAAACTCAACAGTGGCCACAGGACTGGAAAAGATCAGTTTACATTCCAATTCCAAAGAAAGGCAGTGCCAAAGAATGTTCAAACTATCGTACCATTACACTCATTTCACATGCTAGTAAAGTTATGCTTAAAATCCTACAAGCTAGACTCCAGCAGTATTGTGGATCGAGAACTACCAGAAGTACAGGCAGGATTTCAAAGAGGCAGAGAAACTAGAGATCAAATTGCCAACATAGGCTGGAGAAAGCTAGGGAGTTCCAGAAAAACATCTAGTTTTGCTTCATTGACTATGCTAAAACATTTGATTGTGTGGATCACAACGAACTGTGGAAAGTTGTTAAAGAGATGGGAGTACCAGACCATCTTATTTGTCTCTTGAGAAACCTATATGTGGGTCAAGAAGCAACAGTGAGAACTGGACATGGAACCACTGATTGGTTCAAAATTGGGAAAGGAGTCCGGCAAGGCTGTATACTGTCGCCCTGCCTATTTAACTTGTATGCAGAGCGCATCATGAGAAAGGCAGAGCTAGATGAATCAAAAGTTGGAATTAAGATTGCTGGGAGAAATATCAACAACTTAAGATATGCAGATGATACCACTCTAATGGCAGAAAGTGAAGAGGAACTAAAGAGCCTCTTGTTGTGGGTGAAGGAGAGTGCAAAAGTTGGCCTGAAACTTAACATTAAGAAAACCAACATCATGGCATCCGGCCCTCTCAATTCCTGGCAAATAGATGGGGAAGGAATGGCGCTAGTGACAGATTTTATTTTCCTGGGCTCCAAGATCACCACAGTTGGGGACTGCAGCCAAGAAATTAAAAGACACTTGCTTTTGGGGAGAAAAGCCATGGCAAATTTAGACAGCACACTAAAAAGCAGAGACATCATCCTGCCAACAAAAGTGCATATAGTCAAGGCTATGATCTTCCCGAGGGACGTGGTGGCTCAGTGGATTAGGGCGCTGAGCTTGTCGATCAGAAGGTCAGCAGTTTGGTGGGTTGAATCCCGAGTGCCGCGTAGCAGAGTGAGCGTCTGTTACTCATCCCAGCTTCTGCCAACCTAGCAGTTCGAAAGCACGTAAAAATGCAAGTAGAAAAATAGGGACCACTATGGTGGGAAGGTAACAGCGTTCCGTGCACCTTTGGCGTCTAGTCATGCCGGCCTCATGACCACGGAGACGTCCTTGGACAAGTGCTGGCTCTTCGGCTTTGAAACGGAGATGAGCACCGGCCCCTAGAGTCGGAAACGACTAGCACGCATGTGCGGGAGAACCTTTACCTTTACCTTTACCTTATGGTCTTCCCAGTTGTAATGTATGGCAGTGAAAGTTGGACCATAAAAAAGGCTGAGCACCAAAGAATTGAGGCCTTTGAACTATGGTGCTGAAGAAGACTCCTATGAGTCCCTTGGACTGCAAGGTGATCAAATTGGTCAGTCCTAGAGGAGATCAACCCTGACTGCTCTTTAGAAGGCCAGATCCTGAAGTTGAAACTCAAATACTTTGACCACCTAATGAGAAGGAAGGACTCACTGGAGAAGAGCCTAATGCTGGGAAAGATTGAGGGCAATAGAAGAAGGGGACGACCAAGAATGAGGTGACTGGATGGAGCCATTGAAGCAGTAGGCGTGAGCTTAAATGGACTCCAGAAGATGGTAGAGGACAGGAAGGCCTGGAGGAATGTTGTCCATGGGGTCGCAATGGGTCGGACACTACTTTGCAACTAACAACAACAAACAACAACAACAACAACAACAACATTACAGCATCAACTGTTTATTTTTACACATTAGTATATACAGTGACTAGCCATTTCTATAACAACAAATGTATCTAATCAGCTTAAACAAACTCAATGTTTCATTTTTCTTTTTATAGACAAGGTTAGAAATTGAGGAGTTAGACTTTTTAGTTAAAACAGCCCTGGAATTTCAGCTGAGGGAGGAAGAGGTGGAAAAAGTGGAGGTGAGCTGACCAAGGTGAGTGGGCAAACCAGTGATTAGAGGGGCACCAGACACCCCAGTGGACAGTTGAGGTGACCTCAGTTGGGCTATCACTGGAATATCTTGACTCCAGAAGCCGTGGGTGCTCTGTCTCTGGAGATTTTCAAGAAAAGACTGAACATTTATTTGTCCAGTTATAAAGTCTCCTGCCTTGGCAGAGGATTGGACTAGAAGATCTCCAAGGTCCTTTCCAGTCCTATGATTCTATTAAAATCCTAAATTGCTAACTCCAAATTCCCTAATTTCAGATTCCTACATTTTCTATTTTTAAATAAGCTATTTGTTTAAGTAAGATTTCTATCTAAAAACTCAGAGGGCATTAAAAGACATCAGTTATAAAGATTTAGATTTTTAAAAAGTGAACTGTATAGATATATATTTTTTAAAAAGATGTTTATATGTGGAACAATGGTGACATCTACTGTTCATGAGTTTCAACTGCATCCTTAAACACAATAATGCACTATTTGCTTTCCATATGTCAGTAACAACGTTTGAAAGTTATTCCCTCATATTTGGCAAGACGATTTTGTGAACAATAGAGCTAAATGAAGCCTGACAGATATGTGGATTTTGGCAATGTAAAGACAGTAATCATTGCATTTCTGGTGCCAGCTTCTTTTACAGACTTTGAACTGATGACATGCTGGATAAAATCCAAGAGGATTGAAAGGGATGCCATTTCTAAATTTTATTAGATAACTTTAGTTACCAGGTTGTTGGGGGCAATAAGCTGACTTTGTAATAATGCCGCTTGCCCCCCCCCCTCCGAAAGCCCTAATAAGCAGGCATATACATAGAATGAAGGCTATTGCTAAGCACATTGATTTGTGCTTTAAATTGTAAGCCGCCCTGAGTCTTCGGAAAAGGGCGGGATATAAATGGGATTTTTTTAAAAAAGATATTTCTAACAAGCTGATATTAATGGAAGATATGTTTCCATAAAGAGTACATAAAGCTGGCATTGTCCTTTCAATCAGAAACAGTAATGGTATGTAGGAAAGACCTTGAGACTGGGCAAAGAGAGGGAACAGTCAGATAAGAGACCACATGGTTCCACAGCTGTATAATTGGTGGTGCAAGAGGCTCAAATGGGACCCTCACTAGTTTCTCAGATTGTAAAGGAGACAGTGGGAGATTTGTACTTTCACATTTGCAAGATTGTTGCAAAAATAAAGATTTATTTAATCTAAATAAATTCTGATAACTTAGCTTTACAATAAAATAGAATTAGCTTTTCTGGTCATGTTTCCTGTCTGAGTTAACTGATAAAGGCGTCAGAGACCAATTTTACACCTGATCCTTTCACCAGAAAAGAGACAGGGAATTTTCTGAAGGGGTAAGACACAATTGGAAGTATTAATCAACCAGCTGCACATGACATTACTGAAAAGATGCAGAGGTGACAGAAAAGAATGTGGCTGATTTCTGTAGTTGGTTTTTATTTCTGTATTTGTTCTTTTTCTTAAAAGTGAGAATGGGATGAAGACGCTTCTTGGAAGTAAGCTACTCCCCTTCCCATCTTCAAAACTCCACTTTGCCTACTTCTTCAAGCCAAAGGAAAATGGCCAAATTTCAGCATATCAGACTTAGTTGAGGATGTGGTGCTTAAGAATAGATATTAGAGGAGTTGACTTTCCAGACTTTCAACCCTCCACTTCTATTGCTATTTTGGAGTAGGAAAAGCTGCTCAAATACAGGTAAAAAATGCTGATTTGACCCCTGGTTCTCTTACTACGGTCTTAAAATCCATAACGCAAAAGCATCTATCTTTGCTTTTCTTCAGTTCCAGATTTTACAGCCATCTGTAAAATCCCATTTTACCATTCCGATGGAATAGCTTGCCTCCAAAAATTGTGGGTGCTCCCTCTGACTAGATCGACTTGGTCAGTTAAAGTTACATTTAGCAACAAAATGCTTTTTAAAAGCACATATTCCATCTCTTCCTAGTATTTGCCTTCCTTTCATCTGAAAAAGTGACGTTAAACTCCAAGTGTGTGTTATAATTTGGAACCAAACGGGATCACATTCTCCTAGTCCTGAATCAGATTGCCTTGAATGTATCAACCACATTCTTAGCTACATGGCAAAATTTAAGGACTACCATGAATGTATTCGGTAATATACCTTAGATTCTGGAGTGTTCATCATTGTAACTTTATTTTATTTTATTTTATTTTATTATTTTATTTTATTTTATTATTTTATTATTTTATTTTATTTTATTTTATTTTACTATTTTATTTTTTTATTTTATTTTTTATTTTATTTTATTTTATTATTTTATTTTATTTTATTTTACTATTTTATTTTATTTTATTATTTTATTACTTTATTTTTTTATTTTATTTTTTATTTTATTTTATTTTATTATTTTATTTTATTTTATTTTATTTTATTTTATTTTATTTTATTTTATTTTATTTTATTTTATTTTATTATTTATTTTATTTTATTTTAGATTTATGAGCTGCCCATCTTGTCCAGAGACAATCCTGGGAAGCTTATAAACATTAAAACTAATATATATTAAAATAAGAAAGCAAAAAAAACCCACAAAAAACCCAAGAATAATAATATAGTTCACAGGTCTGCAACCTGTGGCTCTGGAGCCGCATGAGGCTCTTTATCTGTCTGCTGGAAGGTCTGATTCCAAGGGGTGATCACTTTAATAATTTTGCAATGGATCTTGCTGAAATCTGGTTTAGATTTTCTTTCTCTTTTTGATTCTCTTTTTGTTTTATTATAAAAAAAGGTAAAAAAATACCCTGCAATTTTCATTAAACATATACTATCTTAATGATAAAACAATTAACAAGAAGAACAATAATGATAAAAAGGGAAAATTAAAGTTTCAAAATGCTCTGTTAACAAAGTGATCAACTTGTAGAAAATTTACCACAGCATCTTATTTATTTCAAATCACCCCAAGAGTTAACAGTGATTTGTCTTGAATCAAATATCCACGTTTGTTTCTTAATACCATCTCTTATTAATCATTGTTTGGTTAAATATAACATGTCCAACTATCTTCTCAAAAAAGACTAGATGAAATTGTTTTCCAGTTAAGTATGATAAATCCATTCCCTAATTACCTTTAACCCCCCTAGAGAAATTTATTGCTTCTTCACTCAGTCACATTCCCACTGCAGGCTTCAAATTCAGGGAGATATGTGTAATCTCCCTGGGTTCTAAGTCTTTACAGTCCATATACCTTTCCAATAAATCTGCTGCTTTCAAATCACATTCCTTTTGCAAATCTAATTTATCTAGAGCTACACATAAGTGGATATTTTCTTTATCCATTATTATTTCATCAAAATTTAAGAAAAAGCTTAAATGTCAACATTGCATGTTATGAAATGGTCTTACTTCACATATCAGCCCCATTTGCTTTTCTGTAATCTCATACATTGTTATTTTGTGTAATTTAGCAATGCTAGATAAGAGAGCACAAGGAAACACAGGATGTTGAAACAAAGTGAAAAATAGATAAAAAAAGCAGAGGAAGTATTTTCTGGATATTTCAATCCAAAGTTAAAAGATTTTTTTTTTTTTTTAAAAAAAGTTCCAAATATTTTGCAAATTAATAAACTTCAAAAACCGAGAGTTAAACTTAAGATAATGCAAGATGCACATGAAAGATGTGGTCTTAAAATGCCCAATCTTAAATTATACTATGAAGCTGTGGTATTATCATCGATTAGTAATTGGTTCAATTTAACACAAGAGAGATTATTGAATATTTTAATTTAATTTAATTTTAATTTAGTTTTAATCTTAATTTTAACTGGGGTTTTCTTTTATTAATGCAGGGTTTAATATAATTTTTTTAAATTTGTTTTTAACTTTTATATCTGTGTTTTTTAATTACCCTGTAAACCACCCTGAGTCCTTCGGGAAAGGGCGGTATATAAATGTAATAAAATAAATAAATAAATAAATAAATATTGAAGGATATAACTTGTTATATGGTTGGCATGCTTATGTTTTTTATGTTTAAAATGTATCTGTAAAACTCTTCAATAAAAAAAAACGTTCCAAATATTTTGCAAATTAATAAACTTCAAAAACCTGTGGTAAGAGACCAGTATAGATATAAATTGAATGAAAGCACTTTCATTACCAAACAACACTTAAGGAAAAAAAAATTCAAAACAACAACATAGTCAGAGTCACTTGAAAAACCCTTATGTCGGAAACATGACGTCAAAGGCAAAAAGAAACACATAACAGATAAAGTCTAGCAAGTGGTTAAAGTAAATCAACATTCAGCCAGCCAGTCAACTTTTAAAAGTAAAGTGAAACAAAAGATTCAAAATCTGAAGTTAAAGCCCAGGCATGCTTAAGAAAATGAACAGCCAAGAGGAAGACAGATGACAGTCAGTGATTTTCTGACTGCTCCCAAAGAGGACTGGAAACTTCAATATTCTTCCCAGGTGAGTCCACAGTCATCCAAACGCCATCTTGGGTCATCCCTAAGTGCTCATATTCAAATTCAGGGAGCAGCACTCCCCATGAACCAGCTTTGTCAGCAAAGTTAGCAGATCATCAGTAGGAAGAAGAAAAAATTCCTACTGTCCAGCAGCCTTGGTGGAGCAGAGGGCTAAGGCCTCCCTAAGTAACCCCAGCTGCCTGCAATTAGTGCAGGTTCGAGTCCCACCAGGTTGACTCAGCCTTCCATCCTTCCGAGGTAGGTAAAATGAGGACCCAGATTGTTTGGGGGCAATAAGCTGACTTTGTAATAATGCCGCTTGGGGTGTGTGTGAAAGAAGCAGGCATATACATAGAAGCAGGCATATACATAGAATGAAGGCTATTGCTAAGCACATTGATTTGTGTTTCTTAGATTGTAAGCTGCCCTGAGTCTTTGGAGAAGGGCGAGATATAAATGGGATTAAAATTTTAAAAAAATCATGGGGTGGAGTCGCTGATTTAAATTTTCCAAATTACAGTGAATCTACATAGAAGAAAAGTAGGCAGGCATCTAGTTTTCTTTTCAGTTTGTTATTTTGTTACAACAAATGTGTTCAATGTCCAGGGCTCGCTCTTTCTTCTACGAACAAAATGCCTGGCCTTCTCAGAGCATTGTGCTTCTCCCTTGCAGCACTTTCTGGACAGACTGTGAAGAGAAATTCCTTTCTCTTATCTCCATAGGGAAGGTGGAAGAGATATGAGATCAGGGCAAAGATAGTTCTGACCTAAAGTTCATTGACCTAAAGTTCAAAGAAGCTATTCAGAAGTGCTAAAACAATCCCAAGGCATATCTGAAACAATCAGAAATTACTTCTCCCTGTATTTTTATACAATTTAAAACCTGAAAAAAGTTTATTGAATGTCTTGGTTTTTTTACAGGGGACAACAGAGTTTAGTTGTGTAGGAAAATGCTGTCTTACTCTATTGATAATCTTAAACTTTGACTTTCAGGTATGTAACTACAGGCAGTGTGTTAACATAGAGACACCCTACTGATAATCCATTGGTTTCTTTGAAATTTGATTTTGGAAATCCTCCTTCCAGAAGTCTTGGTCTCCCTCAAGCTAAAGGAGACCCATCCCTCTTCATCCTAATCATCAATCATTCTTAGCTTCCAGATGACATCTAAAATCTGCAATATTTCTTCTTGATATTTAATCTGACTCTCTTTTGCTGTAATTAAACCTTTTTTCTGGCCACAAATCTCCATGAGCATGTCCAACACCAAAGGCATATTTACTGTCAATTGCCATTTTATCTTTTTCCACTTGCAAAGCATGTTTTAATTAAACAAGCTCTGCGTTTTGAGCCAGTGTATTCAAAGGCAAGGCTTCCTGTTCCACAATTTTGTGCTGATTCCAAGATATAACTGTTTTAATCTATAAACAATTCCAATACTGCATTTTATAAAGGTTGATCTTTCAAATCTGGTCTTCTGAAATAAACCAGGTCAAGAATTTGCATACAGTCATGAGGTGGTAAATCATCAGTTGAATTATCTGCTGGCATTAAAGAGGCTGGATTTAGCTTATTCAATCACCTAAAAAATTCAAAAGGCTGATAGTATTTTGTTGACATTCTGTCTCAGAAGGAGCCACATAAGTCATCCACATATGGCAACATAGTCCTATTTGTTTCTGGTGGTGGGGGGGGGGTCCACATTACTAGATCAGAACTTAGAGCTCCACCAAATATGGTTGAACTATTTTCAAATCCTTGGGATAACACAGTACAATACTGCTGAGTTTTCTGTATATGTTCATTGTCAAACCACTGAAAAGCAAACAAACTCTGGCTATCAGCTTGAAGGGGGATACTTAAGAAGGCTTCCTTTAAGTCTAATACAATAAACTAAGCAAAACCAAGGTGAAATCAAAGAAATCAAAGTATAAGGATTTGGCCTATAGAGTGAATTGTCACTGTGAGTTAATTAATAATTTTTAAGTCTGGAACAAAATGAAAAGACTCACCAAGTTTCTTTTTTCATTCTATGTTTTTTATTTTATTCAAAGGAAATTAAAATACAAAACTCTCTCCCCCCCCCAAAAAAAAAAAAATCCAGAAAAGGACAAGAAACAAAAGAAAACACAAAACAATGAAGACATTTAAAAAGTGTATCAAAAAGAAAAAAAGAAAAAACCCAACACATATTATTACCCCTAATTATGATTATGACATTACTACACTATTGGTTCCCATCCCTTGTGAAACAGCCTCCCTTCCCAAATATTTATTTGCAAATATTGACCTGTCTTCTATGTACTATGTAATATTAATGACAAAATAGAGAAGAAGAAGAAGAAGAAGAAGAAGAAGAAGAAGAAGAAGAAGAAGAAGAAGAAGGAGGAGGAGGAGGAGGAGGAGGAGGAGAGGAGGAGGAGGAGGAGGAGAGGAGGAGGAGGAGGAGGCAACATTAAAGTTTCAACTTTAATCTCCGTTAACAAACTGTTAACAAACTTCTATTATAATCTGTGGAAAGTTTGCCACGGCTTCTTATCTATCCCAAATAGATTTCTTAAGACCATCTATTTTCAATTGTTATCTAATTAAATATAATAGATTCAGTCTTCACTGTAGGTCTGTCTTCCCAACAAAGTTCAAACAGAAGTGATTTCCAGTTAGGTGTAATAAATCCATTCTCTAATCTTCCTCAGTCTTTGCATGAAAACAGAATTTGTCACTTTCCCATTCAGTCAAACTCCTAATATTATAAGGACATGTGTGCTTAAATATCAAAGAGACACATGGGCTCAGCTCGGTTAGTTCTCCTGCTGTGAGGATATCTCTTTGGTCTGCAACTTTCAGATCGGAGTCTTTTTGTGTATTTTCATTCAAAACTACATACCTCTGGCATATTTTCCACAGCCATTATCATCTCATCAATCTTTTTTTTTTTAAAAAAAAGCTTTCATAAAGCAATGCCTAAAAATAAAGACACAAAGGAAACAGACAAAATAAAGACAAAAGGAAAAACCAAAATTTATCCTTGAGCCAATGAGGATTCCAGTCAAATTGATGGAGACAACTACAAGTCCCTCCCTCCCTCCCTCCCTCCCTCCCTCCCTCCCTCCCTTCTTTCTTTCTTTCTTTCTTTCTTTCTTTCTTTCTTTCTTTCTTTCTTTCTTTCTTTCTTTCTTTCTTTCTTTCTTTCTTTCTTTCTTCCTTCCTTCCTTCCTTCCTTCCTTCCTTTCTTTCTTTCTTTCTTTCTTTCTTTCTTTCTTTCTTTCTTTCTTTCTTTCTTTCTTTCTTTCTTTCTTTCTTTCTTTCTTTCTTGTGGAAGGGACCTTGGAGGTCTTCTAGCCCCTTCCCCTTCCCCTATACCATTTCAGACAAGTGGCTGCCCAAACTCTTCTTAAAAACTTCCAGTGATAAAACACCCACAGTTTCTCAGGCAAGCTGTTCCACTGGTTAATTATTGTCACTGTTAGGAAATTTCTCCTTAACTCCAGGTTGCTTCTGTACTTGATTAGTTTCTATCCATTGTTTCTTGTCCTGCCCACTGGTGCTTTGGAAAATAAATTGATGCTCTCCTCTTTTGGGCAGCACCTTAAATACTGGAATACTGCTATCATGTTACTCATAGTCCTTCTTTTCTTTCAACTAGCTGAATGCAAATCCTGCAACAGTTCTTCAATCAAGGATTGTATCAGCTTTTTTGGCTTTCTCAAATTATTAAATTAAATACTAAATTCCCAAATTAACCATTAGCTTTCCCAAGTCAAAATCTCATTCTATTACTCCATGGATTCATGGATTCATAATCCATGGACTATATCATATTCAATGTCAGACAAGATTCCAAGGTGATCTGGTAGAACTTTGTTCTTGATTTATTGATGTCAAATTGTTGATGGCACATTTTTTCTCCTTGGGACGCTTTGTAAAAGCTTGCATATACTGACAAAAATTGTCACCTTGCAACATATTTATCCACATCAGCCCACAACTGTGCATTCTTCGTATGCAAAGGACATACATTGCTTGCTGCTTGACAGGTTCTCCCAGGCTGCTTTATACAATGTCTCTCTTGCATCCCAGGGACTGCTTTTGCAATCAAAGGCAAGAATGTGAGGAACAGTGATAGGACCATTTACATGCTTAAACAAAACTGGCATATCAATACATTCTAACTGACACTAAAGCCAGAAAACAATTCCATAGATATGTATGAACTCAGTGATCTAAGGTCACAAAGGGAGGATACCATAGGTTGGGACAAGGATTGATCCACTTGTAATGGCTAGCGGAGAAAAAAGTCATCTATATTTTGAAAGAATTTCTGTATGTCTCTCCTGCTCTGAGAACCAGATTCCTTTGATCCTACACTGGTCCAGGTACAATGGGAGCCTGTTGCACCCTGCAATGAGGCATTGGTCCAGAGAAAACCCTCAATGTTCTTTAGAGTTAAAATAGATCAATCTGAACTCTAGCCTTTGATTGTTCTTCAATCTGCAGTGTATGTCATTTCTTTCGTTTCCTGGATCTCTTTAAAACAAGGTTTTTCTCAATGGGTCAGAGGGTTCTTGCAAATATAGCACGCTGAATTATATAATTTATTAGATAGGAACAGGAGTGGACAACTCGTATCCCAAGGCTATATATGGTCTATGGACCTCCCTTTTATGCAGTTTCTAGAACACCACATATTGTGCTGCTGAAAATTCAGCAGCACATTTTCTTACCATCTTAATGGGGAACCACGTGATCCCTGGAGTATAATTCTTAAAAAAGGCTTAAAAACTCTCTCTTCTACTGTATATCATATATCCGAATCTATATTTGAACTGAAAAAGCCATTACCCCTATGTTCACATAGTTTACTAATTGTCAGGCTCATGAAACCAGGAGGCAGGATGGTTTATTCCACACAATCTATTTGTAAGAATTTGATCTACTAACGGTCAATACAGATTGGCACCAGGTAAGAGCAAATGGACTTCAAGGGGAGGCTGTACTTAGGTTGCTTTTGGGGGCAGAGAGATTTCAGACTGGCAATTCATTTGATCTCTGGGTCAGCCTTCTCTTCTCCTACTTTAATTTTGTCCTATTGCTCACTCTACATGGTTGTTCTCAAATGTTCAGTACAGCTACAGACCACCTAAACATGAGCCAACGCCAGCAAGAAGGAAGAGCCTAAAAACAGTAATGAAAGCTTAAGACAAAATAAGAAATCCTTCATGATTCCCCCCCCCCTCTGAAACATGAATCTGCAAGACTCTGTCATGTCACAAAGATTAGTGAAAAGCAACATACTGTACTTGTTTGTCACCCTGGGCCTTATAACTTCATGAAAATCATGAAAACCGGAAGAAAAAAAATCATCTGTTTTTTTGAAAATGATCTCAATAAAATAGAGTTAAAATGCATTTAATAAAGTCCGTGTTGAAAAAAAATTGGAGAGGAATAATGTCTGTTAGGAAAAGTAGGCAGAAAAGCACACAACAAACATGTCTAATACATTAGAAGAATCACGTAAGTTGTATAGAAAATATACAATTTGAGGAAAAAAATAAATATACAATCTTTATAGTAGCAACTATGCCAGAATCCATTTATATCATATTCATAAATGGATGTTTCAAACATTATTCCATGGATTCTCATCTCCCGAAGAGAAGGGAATGGATGTGTATTGAACCGGTATTAGGCATTTCAAAGGAAAGGAGAAGCCTTTTGAACTGGGGAAACAAAAGTGAGGGCTAGCATCTGGCTTGTGTCACGGAAGAGAGCAATAAACATGAAAGGTCCTGATACGAGATAAGGATGGGGGACTGACCAAATGGGGTTAAGGGGGGTTAAACCGGGAACTCTTTATAAGGGTTTAGTTCGTGGGACAATATTCCTACAACCAAGCATGTCATAGTAAAGATTCTTTTTGGACTAGATTTGACTCCAAGAGTTTTGTCTTCCTAAGACATGGTTTGGGGTGGGTCCTGACAAACTGTAAATTTGCAGAGGAGGATTTTTTAAATGTATAACAGCTGAGAAAGGCCGTTTCCAGTGAGCCAACTTGCTCCTGTAAAAGTTAGGTTTATGGATAAAATTTTGCCCCCTACTTTCTCTGCAGCTAAACCTTGCTCAACTCTTCTTTTAATACTGGAATTACTTCAGTGGAGGACATAATAAAAATAAAGAAATCATAAATGCTTATGTGTTTCTTAGCATTGCAGCATGCTTCTCTAAATAGCCAGATATCAGGGATGCTTTAGTCTGGATTTATATAAAAGGTAAAGGTAAAGGTTCCCCCGCACATGCGTGCTAGTCGTTTCCAACTCTAGGGGCCGGTGCTCATCTCCTTTTCAAAGCCGAAGAGCCAGCACTTGTCCGAGGACGTCTCCGTGGTCATGTGGCCGGCATGACTAGATGCCAAAGGCGCACGGAACGCTGTTACCTTCCCACTGTAAAGGTAAGGTAAAGGTTCCCCCGCACATGTGTGCTAGTTGTTTCCAACTCTAGGGGCCGGTGCTCATCTCCGTTTCAAAGCCGAAGAGCCAGCGCTTGTCCGAGGACGTCTCCGTGGTCATGTGGCCGGCATGACTAGACGCCAAAGGCGCACGGAACGCTGTTACCTTCCCACCGGAGTGGTCCCTATTTTTCTACTTGCATTTTTACGTGCTTTCGAACTGCTAGGTTGGCAGAA
>JAKJMR010000138.1:1361695-1379770 GCA_024449315.1 Daboia siamensis | reverse complement strand
AAGCAGGCATATACATAGAATGAAGGCTACTGCTAAGCTTGTAAGCCGCCCTGAGTCTTCGGAGAAGGGCGGGATATAAATGGAATTAAAATAAAATAAAAATAAAAAAGTATTCATAAGCAACAGTTGCTTAAAAGCAGCAGTAGTATCGGCACTGTAATACAACAGCTTTACAGTAGCAAAGCCTGTATCCTAAAAAAAACAAAAACCCTTAATAACAATAATAATAAATGATTGCCAAAAGGGTAAGCATAATAATTCTTTAACAGTTGTTTTGCCTTGCGTCTTTTGCCAGCATCTGATTGGAAGGAACAGACAAAATGAGATTAAAGGAGATTAATGCCAAGGATAAATGTAGAAAGAAACCATTTTATTCCCTGACCTCTTTCTTTATATCTTTGTTTTCTCTGCTTGTCTTGATTTTATCTTCCAAAGCTGTAAAGTGATACATGGTGCTTATGCAACATTAGAATCAGTGGCAGTCAGGATGCACATATTTCTTTCTTTCCCCCCCCCCAAATTTTATTGATTTTCTAATATTACATTCACATATTTGAAAAGCAATGTGGCGGCTGGGTTGTAGTAATTCAGTTACATGCAAATATTATTAATAAAGATTTCAAATTTCTACCATAAACATTTCCTCTCTTTTTCCCTTCATATATACTGTCTATTTGTAGATTTAAAACAAGTTTTATTCTATCAATCACACAGAAAATAACTTTTCTTACATATATCAATAGTTGTTAGTTTATATACTAGTTGTTTTAGCATACAATCTTTTAGACAATCATTGACCTAATACATTTTTCCAGTTTTAATTTCCACTAAGATTTAAATTCAATGTTTGATATTTATCATTCCTAAGATTTTTAATATACTCCCAATTCCTGTATCACTATTCTTCACAAGATCTAATATTCAAAATACATATCTATTTAACCTCTCACCCTCTCTATCAACAAAGTAGTAATATAATATGATATCCTTCCTTTCTGCTAGTTTTTGATTTTTTAAGTAGTAATCAAAATTTCTTTTTATTTCGGTATTTAATGCTTTTTTAAAAATCCCATTTATATCCCACCCTTCTCCAAAGACTCAGGGAGGCTTACAATCTAAGAAGCACAAATCAATGTGCTTAGCAATAGCCTTCATTCTATGCATATGCCTGTTTGTTAGGGCTTTCACACACACACCCAAGCGACATTATTACAGTCAGCTTATTGCCCCCAGCAGTCTGGGTCCTCATTTTACCTACCTCGGAAGGATGGAAGGCTGAGTCAACCTTGAGCCTGGTGGGACTTGAACCTGCACTAATTGCAGGCAGCTGGTGTTACTTAAGGAGGCATTAGCCCACTGCTCCACCAAGGCTTCCTCTCTCTTCCTCTTGGTACCTGCTATCTCATGCTTAAACTAATAATTTTTATTCTTGATGTTCCATATAGACCTGTTTATTACTTTCATCAATAAGTTTTTAGCTTATCTACATTGTACTCATCTTTACATGACTTTTATGCACAAATCAATATTCAAATTTAGCTATTAGTATTTATACTACTGTTTTAATTTGTTTTCTTTACCTCAATTCATAACAATGTCTTATATTCAACACACACATTTTATCTAATTAAGTATATTCTGTTTTAGATGTTGATAAGATGGTCAAAACTCCATTCTTCTTCAGTCTTATTCTAGCTTTTTTTCCTTTGCCAAGGCATCTTCCAAGTCCTTGTCTTTGGGTCATCAAACCAATCTTCTTGTAATGTTATATATATTATTTGATGTTGGCGAAACCATCCCGTCACCATTTTTTTGAGAGGACTTGTAGATCTGGTGGGTCGCCTCTTTATTCTTCTGTATTGACATGGTTGTTTTGAATTGTTTATCTTCTCTTTCAACTGTTCTTTTTCTGGATCCTCCAATTCCTTCTGATTTGTATAGGAAACCTTTTCCTTTTTCCAAGTTGTCGCTGTCTTTTCTAGATTTTCAAATGCCAATATGTGTTGAGCAGTTAATTCTTCTGTGGTCGTATTTGAATGTTTCATTTTTTTTATTGTATTTTGTATAGTTGTGGTCAAAGTTTAGGCTTTCATATCTAGGCTTTCTTTTTGTTCCTTCCCATAGCCTCTTAATTTTTCATTGGCTGTGATGAGAGTTTGAATTATTGTTTTCAACACAGAGAGAATTTGTTGATTTTTATCCATAAGAAGATTTTGTTCCTGATCTTCTTCCATATTAGTATTTTAGACTACAGGCTTTACAGTTAAGAAATCCAAAAGAAAGGGAAAGGTTTTTCTTCTGGGTAAGGAGCCTTTCACAGCTGTTGTTTCAAAATTTTCAAGGTTATATGTCTTATCTATTTCCCTGGGCTGTCAGCCAAGCCCTTGAAAAATAACAGATTAAAATACCAATCGTGACCACATGGTGTCGCCTCTACCTTTTAAAATTTCCCTTTGACTCCCATAGTTACTTTAATATTTTCAGTTTTTTTTCCCTTATTTATAAGGGAAAACCCAGATTTTCAACAGAAATGGATAATTAAAAATAAAAAGTAAAAAAATCTTTCAGTCCACAAGCTTCAGGAAATAAAATTCTAATTGGGATCCAATTACTTTTTCAACATTTTAAACTCCCCTGGGTGGTCAGTCGCTGGTCTTTCTGGAGGGAGGGATAAAATCCCCCTTCCCTCACCACAAAGGGAAAAATGCTTAGCAACTTAAACAGGTACAGAAAACAATTAGGGTGTTAAAGAGGTAGATCTCACCCAGTCTCTTCCTCGCTACTTTAAGGTTGCCTGGTGGAAAATGTGACTGGCTATTTACAGCCTAGGGATGAGCCATATTTCTATGGCCAGTCCTTTTTTCCGCCGGTTTGGAGGGATCACCAGGTAGGTCTAACAGGAGCGTTGCGGCTCTCCTGCAATCCAGCAAACACCCCCTTCTTGTTGGTCGCCTCTTCGGGTTGACTTTCAGCCCTTTTCAGGGCCCCCCAGTGATGCAAAACTGGACGGGGGAGAGAAAGAAAGTCATCCATGGCAGCCGTGTGGCAAACTGGAAGTCAAGGGTGCACATATTTCACCTGCCAATATGAAAGATAGAAGGCTTTGTGGCCACCATCTTTGCACTTTATTAACCTTCCCTTCAGATGCCCATGGCTGCAGTCAAAACTCATGAAAATCACTGGATATTGTTCGTGGTAGTTATAATTGGGGGAGAGATTCATTAGCAAAATGAAAAACAAATGGAATCATAAAGAGCCAGCTTGGTGTGGTGGTTAAGATGCAGGTCTCGAAACGAGGAGAGTTTGAGCCTTTCTTAGGCATGAAAGTCAATTGGGTAACTTTAGGCTTCTCTCTTAGCCCAACTGAACTCATAGGGTTCTTATTGGGGAAAATATGACTAGGAAAGAATATTAGATATGTGCATATAAATTGACTAATTTATAAAATATAATAAATACAAGGATAAAATATAAATAAAATCCAGAAATGAAGAACAAAACATTTGGCCATGTATCATATAGATGAGGGTGGAGTTAAATATGACATCAGTTTGGAGTCATTCCATTGCCACAAGAGACCCAGTTCCAGCCCTCCATGAATTCCACTGACCCTTATCTAGTGCCAATTCAGCACTGACCATTAATTGACCAGATTCTTGTGTATAGTGGCAAGAGAAAACCCTTCTGTGCCTTGAATTCAATAGCTTTGTTTAATTAATTGTTCCTGCATTATGTTTTATCCCAATATGACATAGTCACCCTCTGCCAAAGTTCCTCAACTTCAATCTCCTCTATCATTCCATCTCTGTTAGTAAGAATTAAGTCCAGTTCTAGTTCCTTCCACAATTAACAGAAGCCACCATGGGTTTATCAAAATCAGACCATGCCAGATAATCCTTATTTCTTTCTTTGACAAAGTGACTAAATCATGGATAAGGGAAACACTGTGGACATAGTTTACTAGATTTCAATATGGCATTTGACATAGTAGACCACAGCATACAATTCAGTTCAGTAACTTACATTTTTTTTAGTGCAAATCTTAAACTACAACCTTAAATATTTCTTCTCTTTTTCCCTTAATATCTACTATCTCATATTTAAGCTAATACAGTTCTTATATCAACTAAATAAAAACATCATTATTACATTTATCAATAAATTTTTATATTATATTTATATTTATATTTATTAAACTTATATACCGCCCTTCTCCCATAGGACCCAGGGCAGTTCACAAGGCAATTAAAACAACATTACAATACAAAAATTAATAGCAATTAAAATAGATTAAATTTTCCTTGATTAAAATCTAAAACCCCTATATCTCTGATTAAAAACCCAATTACAATAAGTTAAAAAATTTTTTAAAAAATCCTCAGTCCTGGCCGGAAAGCTCAAAGAGCCAGGTCTTCAGGTCCCGACGGAACGAATGGAAATCAGGGGCAGTCCTAAGCTCTACGGGTAACTGGTTCCAGAGGGCAGGCACGCCCACTGAGAAGGCCCTCCCCCTGGGTGTTGCCCGCCGGCAACTGTGTAGAGAGAGTTTCCTCCTCTAAATTTCTGGGAGTCTACCTCTGTGAAGATCTGACCTGGAAAGTTAACACAACCCAGGTGGCTAGAAAGGCCCAACAGAGGCTTCACTTTCTTAGGGTCTTGCGGAAGAACAGGGTAGAACAACGGCTAATGACCTTCTTTTACCGGTCTACTATAGAGAGCATCCTCTCGCACAGTATTGTGGTTTGGTATGCTGGTCTGACAGCCGCGGACAGGAAAGTATTACAGAGGGTGGTGACACAGCACAAGACATTGTGGGCTGTCCCCTGACACCACTGGATGACATCGCCAGGGCTCGTTGCCTTGGAAGAGTAAGGAAGATTCTCAGGGATGACTCACACCCTGGACGGTATCTCTTTTAGGAGTGTATCCGGTAGGAGATATAGGAATATAGCCAGCCGTACCAACAGGCTGAAAAATAGCTTTTATCCGTGGGCTGTTAGACTTTTAAATGGGACATAATCTTATGCAGAATTGACTGGGAGGCCGGTGTGTGGTGTAGTTGATTCACATGGTGTGGTAGGATGGAGGGTTTGTTGTCACTGTGTGTTGGGGGGAGAGAGCATGGGGGGAGGCTCAGCTAATCTCAATATACACATGTTGTACTTTGACAATAAAGGATTATTATTATATTATTATTATTATTATTTAAATCCAAAATTTTTATAATCGTTTTTCCAATTTTATTTATTTTTTTGTAGATAAAAGCAAAAGTCTCCAATAAAAATAGGAAAATTTTTGGTCCCCAAGTTTCAGGAACATAAAAATCCAATTAGATTAAAGATATTCTTTTAGTGCATTAACTCCCCTGGATAGTCAGTCGCCGGTATTCTTAGAAAGTGGGATAGAAATTCCCTTTCCTCTCTCCTCACAGGGGGAAAGATACTTCAGGCAGCTTTTACAGGAAAAGAAAATACTTAGGGTAAAGAGAAGATCGGATCTCACCCAGGTTCATCCACATTGCTTTCGAAGTGCTTGGTGGCAAGTTTGACTTCGGCTGTCTGCATCCTAGTGAGGACCCTTATTACTATGGCTGGTCTTTCCTCCACCAATTTGGAGGGCTGCCCCAGATCGAGTGGAAAGCCTGCCACCCTGCCATGATCAAGCAGGGGTCCCCTCCCTGATTGTTGCCCCTACAGGGTGACTTTTGACCCTTTCCAGGGTCCCTCAGTGGTGTGAAACTAAACGCGAAAGACTGAGCTTGCCTTCAGCATCCGCAGCAGCTGTGATGGCAAACTGGAAGCAGGTAGTTCTCAATGGAACTACATCACATGGCAGGAGGTATGCAGTGGGGTATCTCAAAATTCTGGCATCTTCATAAGTGATCTAGATGAATGAATAGAAGGGGAACTCATCAAATTTGCAGGCAACTCCAAACTGGAAGGAATAGCCAAAACTTTAGAAGATAAGTTCAAGATTCAGAATGACTGTGAAAGACTTGAACACTGGGCCCTGTCCAACAAAATGTAATGCTTTGGTCAGAATAAGGGCTTATACATTGGCAAGAAAATGCACCAGATGCACAGATAGAGACTAGGTGGTACCTGACTCAACAGTAGCAACTGTGATTGAGATCTAGGTGTTCTAGTAGAACCACCACTTAAGTATGAGTGAGCAGTGTGCTGCAACTGCCAAAAAGACTAATATAGTCTTATGTTGCATCAACAGAGGGATAGTTTCAAGAAATGATAATATTGCTTTATACTGCCCTGGTGAAACCACAATTGAAATAGTATGTACAGTTCTGGTCAAAAAATGTTGAGAGAAGACAAGATGAGAAGAGAAGAGAACAGAAGAGAAGAGTAACAAAGATGATAAGGGAGTCTGGAGGCTAAATCATATGATGAAAGAAGAGGGAACTAGGTATGTCCTGTCTAACAAAGAGAAGAACTAAGGGTGATATGACAGCCTTCACAAAGAAGAGGGGGTCAATTTATTCTTCCAAGCAGCTGAAGGCAGGACAAATGTAACAGGTGGAAGATCATTAAAAAAAGATTCAATCTAGAACTAAGGAAACATTTTCTGACAGTGAGAACAATCAATCAGTGGAACAGTTTGCCTCTCGAAGTTGTGGGTGCTCCATTACCGAAGGTTTTGAAGAAAAGATTGGACAGCCATTTGTCTATTATTATTATTATTATTATTATTATTATTATTATTATTATTATTATTATTATTATTATTATTATTATTATTATTATTATTATTATTATTAATTTTATTTATATACCGCCCTTCTCCCGAAGGACTCAGGGCGGTGAACAGCGCAATACATGTTAAAAAACAATACTACAAAAATTAAAAGAGATTAAACAAGATGCCCCTAAAACAATAAAATAAGACAAAACCCACAATAAAAACCCTAACCCATCCTCCATCAGGCCAGGCCGGCTTGTTCGAATAAGTAGGTCTTCAGATCGCGTCAGAAGGAGCGAAGGTCAGGTGCCATCCGGAGCTCAACCGGCAACTGATTCCATAAAGCCGGTGCGTAATATACCTATAATGGTATAGGCGTGACGTTATGCAACATATTTTTTCCTCTGTTGCTGGCAATGGGGTGGGGTGGTTTTGGGATGACACATCCAGCCTGCGGGCTGGCCGTTTGACACCCCTGGTATAGGGTGTTCTGCCACAGACAGAGCTTTTGAAATTATAGATAAGATAACCTTTATTGCCATTTTTTTTACTGTGGGCACAATGGCACACATCAAAAATGAAATTTTTGTGGAGAATGCTGATATTCAGAGGTCTCCAGGGACATATTTAAATCTGGCCCTTCTTTCTTTATTGCCTACTTTCCAAGTAAAATAAGACTTTAATCCCAGTGCAACAATGTTATAAGTGTATTTGAAATGGCTACTGCCAGTTATGGAATATGGTTGTTTGGCAAGGAGCCACTTCTCAAGTACAGTAAACTTCATCCTCTTTGGAAACATCTTACTGACAGCTCATGAATGACAAATGAAACCTTGTTCTCCTTCCTTTTCTATTGACGTTGTCACTCAGGAGGGCTTTGAGCCTGCAAAGTCTGTGCCCACACAAATATTTTCAGTTTTCTATCAACTGATGAGTGGGGTGAAATGGATATTAACTTCCTGGAGAAAATACTTCTCTGAGGTTCTCTGCCTAACTTTTTTTTAAAGGTTAAGTTGCAAAAAGGAAGAATGATCCAAGCATGCTTTGAATCATTTGCAAATCTACCAAGGTCTATCCTAGAATTTCCAATTGAATTTTAATGTTTAATTTACTTTTGAATCTTTTTCAGTGTGATATAAATTTAGATGTTGGATTGGATTCAGGATAGCTATGTTTAGGTCTTCAGTTAACATGCATCTCACTGGATGACTTTGGACAATTATTTTTCTTAGCCCAGATTAACTCCCAAGATTGGTGCTGTGAAGGTAAAATGAGAAATGATGTCACTTCAGCTCCATGGAGGAAATGAGGGAGATTAATGTAAAAGAATAAAATAGATTCTTGAATATAGCTCTTATGCAGCAATTTTCTTAGATTATATTGATGAGTTTTCTTTTTATATTTCTTCTCTTTCACCAAGATAATATAATTTGATTTAGTTCCTAATAACTCCTAGATTATAAAAAAAGATAATAATAGACAAGCAAATACAACACAACCACCACAGGTAAAAAGGAATAAAAAGGAAAAAATATAATTGTTCTAAAATATTTTAAAAGGATTAGAGTAAATATGGCATTCTGTACAAATTATAACGAAGTACTTGGCTATGGTCAAGATTATAAAATGAGATTGATCCAATAATTATAATAACATCTTGAAATGAACCAAATCAGAATGACCAGATTATTTAGTAAATAATAGAAATAATTCTTGACAAGAGAGAATAACATGTTCCATCGATTCAAAATTTTTCTACCACTTGGACAATGTCTGTGTTCGAAAGGGATTTTTTGTTCTCCTCCTTCAGGAATTGCTGTTGGGAGGGCGTTGAATTGTGCTAGGGATAAGGTCCTTCTGAATTTTGGAATACTTGTGTGACTGAGATATCCAACCAGTTGGAGAAGATGTGCAGAATATCTCAAGAAGGGATTTTTGATAATTTATTTATTTAGAAAATGTATATGGGTGCCCACTCATTCACCACAAGTAGAGCTGGAGACTCTGCTTATAGCTTTAAATAAATGGCCCAGTGGTTGAGATCAGATGCCAGTGTCTGTTCATGGCCCATCATGATGATGGCTTGTCAAGAAACCCATAAAGCTGCAATGTGGGATGTATTGCATGGCTCCAGGAGCACTAAAACCTATCAATCACAATTAAAGAGGCCTGTCAAGCACACATAACCAAGAGCATTTGTTGCACTCAAAGCAAGAGAATAATTTATGATTGCTACCTCTAATACAAGGACATAAAGAGGTTCACCTCTTAATATAATTGAAAAGAGAAACAGATCATTGAGATGTACTGAAGCTTCCTCTTGTAAAGAAAGGCATGCAAGATAGAGAAAGGCATGCAAGAGGCAACTTCAACCAAGACAAGAACTGCTACATCAGCAAAGAGGGCTGAAGGGTTCTTGAAGCTGAAAATTTGGCAATAAGTCCTTATGAATTTTGTAGAGGGGATGGAAACCCTAAGACCTCCAGATGCTATTAAATTAAAATACATTGACCACACTGCTTAGGGCTGTTGAGAGATGCCCAATTGATTGGCAATTTCTGGATGTCTAAGGGGCTATTAGTAAAGATAAGTCAAAAGATTCTGAAGGAAAAATTCTTATGCATAGAGTACATATATCTGTACAAATGTTCACCCAGTGGAATAAAATTCAGGTAGAAAAAAAACAAAAACAATTGGACTAAGCTAGTGAATTTCTGAGGAAAAGTTGCTGTATAGGTTTTGTTTTCATACTGGAGGTAGTCATGATCTCTCCTTCAAAAGTAAAATATATAGCGACTTCCGGGTGGCAAGGCGCTGCCGAAGAAAGCTGTTTTTGGGCTGTCCGCTCCGCGGCTTTGTAGAACCGCCGAAAACAGCGCCGATCAGCTGTTTTGGCGGTTCAGAAGCCCCCTCCTCGGGAGAAGAGGAGGGGGTGAGTACCCAGGTAGGGGTAGAGCTCTCCGGGGCCACCAGAGCTTAAAGTTCTGGCGGCTGAAGGATCGAGCCCCCCCGAAGCCTGGGTTTGCTCCGGGCTGCGCAGCGTTTCTGCTCCGTGCTTTTAGGAGCAGAACAAGGCGTTCGTAACTATCCCTGCTTACAGGAAAGGATTTTGGAAACAAGGAAGCAGGCAGAGCGATGTAGGAGATTAAGGTGAAAGTGGACTTTTGATCTTTGGCTCAATTTACTTTGAAGACTTTGAAAGTGAAAGTGCGTAGTAAGTAACAGTGGGGGAAAATGGTGGCTAAATCTTCTAAACTTACTAGAAGTGTGGGGGCTTCCCCCCTGCAGCAGTCTTTGTTGCAAGCTTTAGTGCCCCCAGCACCTTCACCTTCGCCTGCTTTGACAGTTAAAGTTTTGCAAGATGCTCTGGAAAAGCATTCACAGCAAATAGCTGAGATTATAGATGAAAAGCTGGATGAGAAGTTAACAGAAAAACTAGTTGAAGTTATGGATGAAAAGCTGGATGAGAAGTTAACAGAAATAAGGGCGGACATCTTGCTTGCATTTCAAGGAATGGCAATATGTATTGAATGCTTGGATGAAAGAGTGGAAGATCTCAGCCAAAATAATATTAAATTAGATGCAAAGATGTTAGAGACTGAGAATGTGGTGGATAAAATTGATAGTGATTTGATATTGGTGCAGTACCATGAGATGGAGTTTGCTGTTAGAATCAGAGGCCTGAAAGAGAATCCTAAAGAAGATCTGAAGAAAATAGTCTCTGAGGCTCTGGAAGAGGTGTTGGAACGGCCAGCAGATGGAATTGCAGAAGATATAGATAAAATCTTCCGTGTCAATTCGTGGATTGCAAGACAAAGGAAATTACCCAGAGATGTGGTTGTTTATTTTACAAAGAGAGCAATTAGGAACGAAGTTATTCAAGTTTCTTACAATACTAAGCTTGTAATTGCAGAGCAAGAAGTTCTGGTTTTAAAAGAGATCCCTCCAAAAATTTTAAGGAGAAGAAAGGAGTTTGCTTTTCTAGCACAAGAACTTAAGCGACATGATATCAAGTTTAGATGGGAGATCCCAGTGGGCATGGTGGTGATGCATGAAGGCACAAGATATCATCTTGTTACAGTGATGCAGGCATGTGATTTTTATAGTAATGTTTTAAAAGCAACCCCCATACCACTTTTGCAATCTACAAAGAAGAATGGTGAGGGAAAGCCTCAAGGTGCTGAAGGAACAACACAGATAGATGAGAAAGCAACAGGAGTGGATCAAATTTCAGCAGTATCGGAAGAAGCAAGAGACCAGAGGATTACGCGTGCTGCTTTGAGACGAATGAGACGTGAGCAAGAACAGGACCAGCAGAAAGTTATGGAACCTCCAAAGCATACCTATAGCGAAGCTGTGGGAGGGGCATGGCCTAAGAATGTTAAGGGGATCCTGGAAGACTCGCTCCAAAAGCTTCGGGTCGCTAAAGATGGCGACTAAGCTTCTAACTTGGAATGTCAATGGTTTAAATTCACCACAGAAGAGAAAGAAAATTTTTCAATATTTAAAACAATTTAAGACTGATGTTATTTGCTTACAAGAAACACATATTAGAGTTATGGACCAAAAGTATTTATTAAATTCAAGACTGGGCACACAATTTATTGCTTCTGCAATGTCAAGAACACAATTACAGTGGAGTTAATTGAAGCAGATAAACAAGGAAGATAAGTTATAGTAGATTTGTTAATAGAAGGCAAAAAAAACACTTTTGGTTGGGTTATACGCTCCTAATCAACAACAAGCTGACTTTTATAGTTTATTACACAGCAAGATTACTCAATTGGATTATAAATCTTTCATTTTTATGGGAGACTGGAATGGTGTTTTGAACGTACAAATGGACAAGAGTGGCTCTTTTAGAAGTACTCCAAGTCATGCTAAATTGCCTAAGTCTTTTTTTGAGATGATGGATGATTTGGAGCTGCAAGATATTTGAAAAAGAAATTTACAAGAGAAGGATTATACCTTTTTTTCTGGTAGACATCAATCTTTTTCTAGGATTGATTTTATATTAATCACTTATGATTTTTTTTCTAGGATTAAGAAGATAAAGATTTGTCCAAGAACTATGTCTGATCATAGTCCAGTTTGGTTAGAGATTGAAAAGGACAACAGAGATAGGCGTTCCTGGCGTTTAAATGAGAACCTGTTTAGAAATCAGGAAAATGTGGAAGAATGTAAAAAACAGATGAAGTTTTTTTTTGAAATTAACATGCATAAGGGTACCTCTATGGAAATGGTCTGGGATGCTAGTAAGGCGTACATGAGAGGTGTGTTAATATATTTGAATAATAAATACAGACGTAATTTGGAATTTAGGAGGAAAGAATTAGAGAATGAGATCAGGGAAAAAGAAAAGGCCTTAATTTTGAATCCATTGGATGTGAAGATTAAAGAGGTTATTAATTTATTAAGGGGACAATTTGATAAGTTGATGGCTGATCAGGTGGCAATTAATTTACGGTTTGCCAGACATAATACTTTTTGTAATGCCAATAAACCAGGTAGATGGTTAGCTTATATGCTAAGGAAGAAGCAAAGGGCTTCTAATATAGACAAAATTGAATATAAGGGTAAGGTTGTGTATCAACAGAATCTTATTAAGGAAACCTTTGTTGATTTTTATTCTAAATTATATCTTAGAGATAAGATTAATGAAGTAGACATTGATGCATATTTGAGGGACGTTAGTATTCCGGTTCTTATGCAAAAACAAAAGGAAGAGATGAATCAACTGATAACTGAGGAAGAAATTTTTTTAGCAATCAAACAATTGAAAGTGGGTAAAGCGCCAGGTACGGATGGTTTGACTGCTGTGTACTATAAAAATTTACAGTTTGAGATGAAAAAGCCACTAAGGGAATTGTTTCAGACAATTCAAAGGGGAGGAGGGGTGCCTCCGTCTTGGAAAACTGCTTTTATTTCTTTGATTCCGAAGGAAGATCAGGATTACTCAAACAAGAAACTATAGACCAATATCACTTTTGAATACGGACTACAAGATATTTGCTAAGGTTTTAGCTAACAGACTGATGAGGGTATTGCAACAGGTAATTCATGGTGATCAAACTGGGTTTATAAGTGGTAGACAAATGAAAAATAATGTGAGGCATATAGTTGACTTGTTGGAATTTTTGGAAAGAAACAACCAGATCCCTGCAGCATTGATTTTTCTGGATGCTGAAAAAGATTTTGATCAACTGGATTGGCAATTTTTGATGAAAGTATTAGATAAAATGAATTTTGGGGATAAATTTTTACAACCAATTAGGGCATTATATCAAAAGCAAACAGCCCGAATAATAGTGAATAATAGTCTGACTGAAGTGTGCAATATTGAAAAGGGCACAAGGCAGGGGTGCCCGTTATCACCTTTATTATTTGTTTTAACACTGAAGATATTATTGATTAAAATACGGAATTCGGAAAAAATGAAGGGAATTCAAATAAGAGATCAGGATTATAGACTGAGGGCGTTTGCAGACGATCTGGTTGTTACGGTGACACAGCCAGAAAACTCTGTTGTGGAATTGATGGAGTTAATAATGCAATATGGGAAAGTTTCTGGATTTAAGGTCAATATACAAAAAACTAAAATGTTGTTTAAAAACATGACAGTATTACAAAAGGCTGTTTTAGAAAGGTTAACTGGATTTGAAATTGTTGAAAGGGTTAAATATTTGGGGGTATATCTGACACCCTCAAATGTAAAGTTATATAAAAATAATTATGAAAAGCTATGGGATAAAGTTCAAAAAGAATTGGACAGTTGGAAAAAATTACAATTGTCATTATTGGGAAGAATTGCAGCAGTGAAAATGAATGTTTTGCCAAAATTTTTATTTTTGTTTCAAATGATACCCATTCTTAAAAAGGATTCAAACTTGGAGGAATGGCAAAAGGGTATTAATAAATTTGTCTGGGCAGGGAAAAAGCCACAGGTTAAATTCAAGATTATGCAGGATATGCGTGAAAGAGGTGGTCTTAAAATGCCCAATTTTAAATTATATTATGAAGCTGCTGCATTATCAGTGATAAGCAATTGGATTAACTTAACACAAGGGAGATTATTAAATCTTGAAGGTCATGATTTGTTATTTGGTTGGCATGCATACTTATTGTATGATAAGAAGGTAGATAATGTGTTTAAGGTGCATATTTTAAGACATGCTTTGTTGCGAGTTTGGAAAAAGCATAGACATAAGTTAAATTATAAGATACCTTTATGGGCAATACCGAAACACGCAATAGAGAACATAAATGTTGGGTTCAAACATGATGTGACTATACATATAAGGAAATCTTAAGTTTGGAGAGGAATGTATGGTGTTTCAAGCCGTATAATTTTTTACGAGGAGAAAAGATTGTTCAAACCTGGTTTCAGTATGGGCAACTACAACCCAGGTGGAAAGAAGATCAGAAAATTGGTTTTTTAATGAATGATGAAAATTTGGTAAAGCAAATTAGAAATCAGGGTCCAGCACATATCAAACGGATATATCTTGCACTGATAGAAATTGATTCAGAAACAGAAACTGTTAAAGATTGTATGATAAAGTGGGCGCAGAACATTCAGGAAGTTATTACAATGGATACTTGGGAAAAGATTTGGGTGAGAAATATGAAATTTACACAAGCTCAAAATTTAAAAGAGAACTTTTATAAAATGTTATATAGGTGGCATTTAGATCCCAAAAAGTTAGCAAGTATGTATCCGAATTACCAGCCTAAATGTTGGAGGTGTGGTGGCGAAGACGCAACGTACTTTTACATATGGTGGACCTGTAAAAAGGATAAAGCATTTTGGATTAAAATTTGGTGGAATATGCAGAAGATATTTAAGAAAAGGATAAAGTTTTGTCCGCAATTGTTTTTATTGGGCATTATTACTGATACTACTGTTGTGGACATTAAGCTGATGCTGAACTTAATTACGGCAGCAAGACTTTTAATAGGGCAATACTGGAAGAAGGAAGAACTGCCGACTATAGAGGAATGGACTTTAAAAGTTTCTAACCTGGCGGAAATGGCAAAGATTTCAGCGTACCTGAAAGACCATTCGCAACAACGATATATTGTGGAGTGGAAAAAATGGATTGATTACATCCAGAATAAATATGGGACTAAAAAGTTTCATTTAGCATTTGAATAAGTATTGATGTGATATTTATGTTGCTTGTAGTTATTTTATAAGAGTTAAAGTGCGATAGATCTAATAGTTTATTGTTATTAGCATATGGTAGTTTATGATTGTTTTTTACTTTTATACCTTGTATTTAGCTCTGGGAAGTCGGGAAGGGGGGAATGGGAGGGTGGAGGGTGGGGTTGGGTTGGGAAGGGAGGAAGGGGGTGGGGAGGGGTTGTTTTGTTTAAGATAAAATGTATTGAAAAACTTTTCAATAAAAAAAAGTAAAATATATAGCTACAGAGTGACAAATTAACGGAGGAGAGTAAGTTTGTTCAGTTGAGTAGCAGCTATGAGGAATGACCTCAATCATGGAATATTGTATTTTTTAATCTCTTCATTCTTTGATCACTTTAAAACAGAACCATGTTCTCATTTCAAGAAAGCTCATTGGGTAACTCATTTTTAAGATGATGGAAAGGAAAAAGCTTTTTTCTATTATTAGAGAAGAATTTAGAAATTTTAGATCAAATCAGCATGAAAGTGAGATAAGAAAAGCATTAAAATCAGGTATACATTTGCTGAATGTATACTGGTTTATCATTTATCCTCCCCTTGAACAGAGAGGTTAAATTCAGCATAAGATATGGCTTCAGGCTACTTTTATAGTTCTTCCCCTAACTTGCTTTGCAATTTAAATTAGTCTGGAGTTATTTCAAGGGAGGAGTGCTGGTGATGGCAAGGGCAGAAGTTCCGAAAGAAAACAAGTTGGCCACCAAAGAGAGTTTCAAAGGCTCACATACCTCCTTGTTTCTGAATGAAGGGCAGGTTCTTTTGCCTTTGCGCTCTTGGAATGAAGCTGCTGTTTCTACTGTGGACTCCCCCCCCCCCCAAAATTGCCAAACAGACTAATCAAAAGTAGATTTTCCTCTTTTCCGTTTCATTCACCAAAGATTTCTGCTTTGCCTTTAACAGGAGGGTGGGTAGTGCCCCCCCCTTTCCACCCCTGTCTTTATTGTGCCTTTATATATTTCTATCCCAGGTGGAGACAAAAGGAGAGATTATAAGGGAAAAGTGGGTCCTCTTAAGGCAATTGAAATGATTCACTGTGCTCTGTTATTCATCCCAGAGTTCCCCTTCAAATGGCATTTATAGGATAAAAGGGATCATGGAGATCTTCTAGTCCAGCCCCCTGCTCAAACTGGAGATCCTGTACCATTCCAGGCAAAGGGTTGTCCAATTTCTTCTGAAAAACTTTCCATGCTGCAGTACCCACAACTTCTGAAAGCAAGCCATTCCACTGATTGATTGTCCTCATTTTCAATGCATATTATTGCAGCTGACATTTGCATCAACATATAAATCCCCTATTTCAGAAAAGGGAGGGGCTCTTGAAGGAATTATATGAAGAGATAATAAAGGTTCTTGAGTTCTCTACAAAGTGAGAATCTATTATGGCACAGAGGATTTTTTTCCCTTGTAGTGAAATCAGGGATCCCTTAGGAAAATGCATTGACATGGATTCAGTCAATGCTAGCAATATTTTTTTTTTTAATAATGAATCTTTATTTACATTTCGTGTTAAAAACACACCATACACCAACAAAGACAAAAAAAACATTTACAATATACAAAAAACAAAGAAATCAAAAAATTGAAATCCATTTCAAAAATTTCACATTGTATCTACTTCTAAACTAACAATTATATTCCCCTCATTAAGTCTCTTATAACCATCCAACTCCAAAGCTTATTCATTAACAAAGACTATATCACTTCATTTTTGACCAACCTCCAAGCCACCCTCATTTCTTTAATCTTTTATCCATCCAAATATACCATTTATTCCATGATAGAAATGCTGGTGTCTCTTCTTTACCCTTCAACTTCTTGGTCAATGTGTCTGCTTCTGCACAATCAAGTATTCTCCTAATTATAACTTCATCCGGCGGGGTATGATTTGCCTTCCAAAATTGAGCATACCCTACCCTTGCCGCCGTTAAGATATGTAAAACCAAATACCATATTTCCTTCTTAATATTTCCAGGCCTGGAGCCAAGCAGATACGTCTCTGGTTTGAGATCAGCTAAACACCCTGTGATTTCCTCTATCCATTTTTGGATCCTCGTCCAATATCTAACCACTTCTGGACATGTCCACCATAAGTGATAGTATGTGCCAATCCCTTTACCACACTTCCAACAATCGGCCGACAATCCGGGGAACATTTTGGAAAGTCTCGCTGGAGGGAGATGCCATCTATAAAACATTTTGTATATGTTCTCCTTATATGACGTGTAAACCACCAGCCTCATATTAGTCCACCAAATCTCTTCCCATTTCTCAAGTGGAAGTGCATAACCAAAATTCTTCCCCCAGGCAATCATCACATCATTTACCACCTCCTCCCCTACTACCCTAGTTAGCAACAATTTATAGCACTTAGATATCATCCCTTTCTCTGGACCCAGCAGAATCTTATCTAATTCCTGCAGATTCAGATAAATACCCCTTCCTTCCTTATCCTTCTTATACCTTGACTGGATCTGCAGGTAAGCCCACCACTCCAATTGAAACCCTTGCTGAGCCAGATCTTGTTGTGTTTTGAGTTCTCCCCTGCTATCGAAAAGTTCTTTATAAGTTGGTCTTCTTCCCTTCTTGAGTAGGGTCGGATGGGTCAAGGCTTCCAAAGTTGATAACCAACACGGAATTTGCGCATAGTACTTAGCCCTTATCTTATCCCAATTCCGAATCAGTATATCCCTTATGTAGTGGCGAGTAAACTGTTTGCTTGGAGGAGTACCTTCCCGCCAAAGAGCTGCATGCCATCCCTGCAGCAAATCAAATCCTTCCAAACTCAGCAATCGATTATTCCTTAGACTTATCCATTCCTTGCCTCAAACTAAGAGGGCAGCCTGATAGTAAAGTTCCCAGTTTGGTAGGCCAAGGCCCCCTCTTTCCTTAATTTCTTGCATCATTTTTTTTCCCAATCCTGGGCCGTTTCCCCTGCCAAACAAATCTAGAAACTACCCCCTCTAACTCTTTTAAAAATTTCAGTGAAAGTTTAACTGGTGCTGTCTGAAAAAGAAAATTCCATTTCGGCAAAACATAAGATTTCACCGTGGCTACCCTTCCTAATAATGACAACTGTATCCTACCCCATTTTATAATAATAATAATAATAATAATAATAATAATAATAATAATAATAATAATAATAATAATAATAATAATAATAATAATAATAATAATAA
>JAKJMR010000138.1:1351571-1361685 GCA_024449315.1 Daboia siamensis | reverse complement strand
AATAATAATAATAATAATAATAATAATAATAATAATAATAATAATAAAATTGGAAGGGACCTTGGAGGTCATCAAGTCCAACCCCCTGCTCAGGCAGGAAACCTTATACCATTTTCAGTATTTTCCCAGGCCCATTTTTGTTTGTATCAGTAATTTAGAATAGTTATCCTCCCTAATACTTGAACATCTTCCTGTCAACCAGATTCCTAAATATTTCACCTTCTTCACGATTTTAAACCCTGTAGTGTCCTCTAACATCTCTTTACTTCTATTTGAAAGATTTTTCGTCAATATATTTGTCTTATCTTTATTTACTTTTAGACCAGCCACGTTTCCAAATTCCTCAATCCTCAGGAACCTTTTCTTCCTGATATAATTCTGCAAAAAACTCAATCGCTATCTTTTCTATCCCTTCTTTATCCCCTATCAGTGTCCCCCTCTTATCCTCTAACTGCTCAATTCTTCTACTTTCCTTCTCTTTCTTTATTCTATAGCTAAGCCATCTCCCTGGTTTATTGGCATATTCAAAATAGTTCTGCCTTGCCACCCTAATTTGACGTGCTATTTTCTCTTGGTTCACAAGGTTGAGTTTATGCCTCCAAAAATCCACCTGCTCCTTCCCGTACACTTTCTGTGGGTTTACCTGGAGAGCCTTCTCTGCCTTAGTAAGTTGCTCAACAATTTCCCTCCTACTTTCCTCCTCCTTCCTGCATTTAACTGCCATCTGTTTTATTATCAAGCCTCTCAAATAAGCTTTAGCCGTATCCCAAACTATTCCTAGGGGCATCCCTTCCGTCCTAAAAAAAACAGACTCATCTCTTGTTTAATTTTTGGTACAAAAACCGTATCCTTCAGGGTCTCCAGGCTCATCATCCATCTTCTCCTCACTCTACTCCCTCTTATCAATGTAATAATGATTGGTGGAAGCTTTCTCTTCCCTGAAAAAGTTAGTGTATTGCTTTGCGGACTTATAGAAACTGATGGATATTGATGTGACTCCTTCTTTCTTTTTTTTTCTACCTAAAGAGCGGAAGTGAAATTATTAGAAGGAAGTAAGGGGTTTGTGATAAAGTTTCTGGGAAGGAGTCAACCTGTGGTGTACAGCAGTGTGGAGAAACCTCCTGGGACAAACTGAAATGTCTTTAACGACAACGTCAACTAAAACCTTAAGGAAGGCCCCTACCTTGACAGCAGCGGCCTCTCCGGTTACGACGCCACCAGGGGTTAGGAAGTCGAAGGAGAACTTACCAGCGACAGAAAAATGCTAGCAATATTGAAAGGATACTACTACTTTGCTCCAAAAGTGCCTCTTACTCACAAAATACTGTAAAAACCAACTCTTGGCATTTAAGACCCCATATAGCAGAGGCCCCAAATTTAGTTGTGTTAACATGTTAGCCAGGGATTGCTCTGCTGTGACCAATTAATCACCTCCTTTGGGCTTTTGCTTTGAGGGATGCCTTGAATGAACCCTCCCAGCTGTTATTTTTGGAGTGACATGCACTAAGCCAGCTGGAAAAAGGCCCTCCAGTAATATTGTTACAACTCAGAATTTGTGCAAATCTTTTAGCAAACACCTTCTCATATAAGGTCATGAATGAATTTGAAGGACTCTTTCCTTGCTTCTCATTGTCAAATGAGGAAGAGCTCCTGTTGGCTTGAAAGCAGCAAGAGATTGCCAGCCAAATCCAGCCTCCAAAATGATGCAAGTTCTCTTAGTAACTATAAGCTTAGCAGTTTTTCCATATCAAGGTAAGATGTTTTCTTTGGTTCCCTTGTTCAGTTTCTTACTGCTAAAAGACTATTGCCCCCAACAGATTGTTATGTTGTTGGTTTTGTTTTGGGTTTGATTTTCGACAATTAGTTAAAATTTGCTCTACTTCAGTTTCTACAGATTTAGCAAAAGAATGCTCTCAAGGATCACATTTGTTCTAAAGTGACATAAATGGTTTCTTGGTATTTGCTTAAACTTTGTCAAGCCACGAGCAGATCCTAAGAGAGAAAAGTCCTAAGATTGTACATTATTCAGCCAAACAGAAGCTAGTGCTATCATTGTTACAGAGAATCTTCAAACTGTACTCTAGATAACATGACACTAACTTTTCTCAATGCAAGATTCTATATTATCTTAAATTATTTCTTCTCTTCTTTCATTTTACTCTGCAAAAAACCAGGGAGGTCCCTTCTGAAAGTCCTCCCAAGTTCTCCTTCCTTCTGTGGGCTGAGATACTTTTTACATGCCAGTTGACCAGTCTGTGGCTCTTCTTCCTGCTTCCCAAGTCATTCCCACATATCATTACAAACAAGGATAATCAATTGATTCAGAAGTTGTCAAACACAATTAAGGGTCAGAGGCTCACTTCAGTAGCCCTGTTTGTTTGTTGGTTTGTTTAAAAAAATAGCAAGGAAAGATGGGGATGCCCTTACCAGGAGTAATTTATGGAGAACAATATAGGAAAGAAGAAAGGGAAATTGCTGCTTATTTTCTGCTCTAAGCAAGAGAGGAATAGTAAGCTTGCTTGCTAGTAGGTGGAGTTGAACCCTTCCCATGTTTCTGGGAGCATCAGGTACAAATGGGTAGGTCCATAAATAGGTATGAGGAAGATGTATTCTTCTGTCTGGGGCTGCCATCAGTTTGAGAAAACACATTTCCCGGGCCAAATACTGGTCTCTGTCTGTCTGTCTGTCTGTCTGTCTGTCTGTCTCTCTCCTCCCCCCCCCTCTCTCTCTGTCTGTCTCTGTCTCTCTGTCTCTGTCTCTCTGTCTCTGTCGCTCTCTCTCTCTGTCTCTCTCTCTCTGTGTGTGTGTGTGTGTCTGTCTGTCTGTCTCTGTCTCTCTGTGTGTGTGTCTGTATCAATTCTGCAGGTGTTTGGCTAGCAGTTTCTTTCCCATACCCCGTGGTTATTGATAGTTGAATTTATTGTTTTGTTTCCACTTGCAACTATAAGCACAACCTTACCCCTCCCTTCCATTAATCTGCTAACAAATCTTCGTCTCAGTTCTGATTGTACATCCAAGAGTACTTGCAGGTGTCAGACTGCCACATTTACAAAATAAGTTAAGGAACAAATATCAGGTGACCATTCAATGTCCATATGGGGACCAACTCTAAATTTTTCAGCTATTAGTCTAATTTTGAAATCACTGAATTATATACATGTTGTTAGGTGCCCCAGTGATAATTAAGATGCTGCTGACTCTCCATTGATTCTTTTGAAAGGGAAAGAAAGGAAAGTCAGCAAAACTGCTAAGCTTGTAAGCCGCCCTGAGTCTTCGGAGAAGGGCGGGATATAAATGGAATTAAAATAAAAAAAATAAAAAAAATAAATAAAACTGTTAGGATGGCAGTGAAGTAGCATTTCAACTGAAAGGAATTCCTAATAAGCTGCTTTTGCATAGAAATTTAAGTTTGCTTAGCTTTTTGACTAATGGACATGCTAAACCATAATGCAGTATGGTTTACTGAATTGTGTGAATCAAATTATTGTGATTTACAATTCCTGGTGTTATCACTCAGTGTACAAACTTGCACATTATTTATTTCTGATTATTCAAGCTCTGAAATGTTTCTTTTGCACCTGTCCAAAGCAATGTCTCCAGTTAGACTTCCAGCTCTCAAACATCATTCAGCAGATTGCATTCCCAGAGAAAATCTGGATTTCTGGGCTGTGTTTCACTAGCAAAAGATTCCATTCTTCACTGATAACTGAATAACAAATTGTGTTGTGGATGTGAAAATGGTAGAATAAGATCCCAAAGTAAACAAAACCTCATTTTCTTTTTCCTTATGAAGGGAGCTCTATAATCCTGGAAGCTGGGAATGTTAATGATTATGAAGTAGTGTATCCACAAAAAGTCACTGCAATGCCCAAAGGAGCAGTTAAGCAGCCTGAGAAAAAGGTATGAAAAAGAAGTTTCTTTCATCAACAAATTATTTCTTGTCAGCCCACAGAAATGTTGATATTCCTTTGCTGCCATCTAATGGTTATCTGGATTTTGCATTGCAATCTATTTCCACCTTGAATTATTTATTTATTTATTTATTAAACTAATTCGTATGGCTGCCCAATTCACACAAAACTGAGGAGACTCCTGGCAACTTACAAACAGAATTTCCTAATATTTATAGGTTATTATAACTAATAAAGTTTTGGGACACACCCAGCCGTACAGTGAGGAGGGATCAAGTAGAGAATTAGCCTTGAGTCATTTCATAGCTGCAACAGATCCAGGACAGACATCGTCTCCCCCTCCCCCCCCCAGTAAATTCCATTAAAGTTTCTCTATCTGTTTTGAAGAGAAGGGAAGCAGTCTAGGGAGATTCCTGTATTATAGGCAGAATACAGTAAAGTACTTAATTTAAACTGTGCATGTCTACATGCATCACTTTGAAATATAAAAGATGTGTTTCTAGGGCAGACATGTCAAACACAAGGCCCGGTGGCTGGATCCGGCCCGCGAAGTGGTTTCATGTGGCCCGCGAAGCCATCCTGGAAACAGTGAGGGAATGGCCCCCACTGCCTTGGCCCTGGCCCAGAGACCCTCCTTTCACCAGAGACCCTCAGATCTGTCCCACTCCTGTCCAGGCCCCCATAGGCACCCTTGATGCGAATGATGTAGAGCTGGCCATGCTCACCCAGTAGGCCATACGCACTCTAGCCATGCCCACCCAGTAGGCCACGCCCCCCCTGGCCATACCCACCCAGCCCCCTGAGGGCAACCGCAATGCTGGTGCGGCCCTCAATGAAATTGAGTTTGACACCCCTGTTCTAGGGGAAGATGGTATAGGGCTTACAGCTCAAGATTAGTTCTAAGAATCAGATTCAAGTCCATCACTGGATGACTTCTGAGTCAGTCTCTCTGTCCCAGCTCAACCTCATTCACCAAGATGTTCAGTTAGAGAATGAGATCTTGAACATCTTGAAGGAAACTAATCAAGCAGAGAAGCAACCTAGAACTAAGGAGAAACTTCCTGACAGTTAGAACAACTAACCAGTGGAACAACCTGCCTCCAGAAGCTGTGAAGGCTCCAACACTGGACCTTTTTAAGAAGAGACAGGACAGCCATTTGTCTGAAATGGTATAGGGTTACCTGCCTGAGCAGGGAGTTGGACTGGATGACCTCCAAGGTCCCTTCCAACTTTATTATTATTATTATAATACGTTATGCAGGAAACTTAATTTAAGATCTTACATTTCAAATAACTGGATGAAATACTCTAAATCTAATGAATAATTTGGCTATGGCAAATTATTTATTAGATTTAAATTGATACAGATGTAGAGTTGTTAACAGTGTACACATATTATTTGCCTATTTTTTTTAAAAAGTAAAGCCTGAACTCTTTGCTTTTCAGTATGAAGACGCCATGCAATATGAATTTAAAGTGAAAGGAGAGCCAGTGGTCCTTCTCCTAGAAAAAAATAAGTATGTTAACTCAGACTATTTTTTTTTTATTGAAAAGTTTTAAAATACATTTTTAGAAAAAAACAGTTAATACCCAGAGCTGAATACAGGGTATTAACTTAACCAACCTAAGCTAAAATATGCTAACTAACTATAAAAAACACTGTAAGTTGTATCGCACTTTAACTCCTCTTAAACATACCTAAAAAACCAAATAATAGTGAATACATCATGTAATACTAATACTTTTTCATATGCTAAATGAAACTTTTTAGTCCCATATTTATTCTGAATATAATCGATCCATTTTCTCCATTCCACAATATATCTCTGCTGCAATTGTTCTTTCAAATATGCTGAAATCTTTGCCATTTCCGCCAGGTTTGAAACTTTCAAAGTCCACTCTTCTATAGTAGGCAGTTCCTCCTTCTTCCAATATTGCGCTACTCAAAGTCTTGCTGCCATAATTAAATTCAACATCAATTTAGTATCTATGACAGTAAATCTGTAATAATACCCAACAGAAATAACTGTGGAGAAAACCTTATCTTCTTCTTAAATATCTTCTGCATATTCCACCAAATTTTGATCCAAAAAGCTTTAACTTTTCTACAAGTCCACCATATATGATAATAAGTTGCATCATCACAACCACACCTCCAGCATTTAGGCTGATAATTTGGATACATACTTGCTAATTTTTTAGGATCTAAATGCCATCTATAAAACATTTTATAAAAATTCTCTTAAATTTTGAGCCTGCGTGAATTTTACATTTCTAACCCATATCTTTTCCCAGCTATCCATTGTTATAACCTCCTGGAAATTCTGGGCCCATTTTATCATACAAACTTTAACAAGTTCCGTTTCTGAGTCTATTTCTATCAATGCATTATATATCCTTCTTATATGTGCTTGACCTTGATCTCTAATTTGTTTTACCAAATTTTCATCAGTTATCGAAATGCCAACTTTCTGATCTTCCTTCCATCTAGCTTGTAACTGTCCATACTGGAACCAAGTTTGTACTATTTTTTCTTCTTTTAGAATATTATATGGCTTTAATTGCCATACATTCCTTTCCATCCTAAGAATTTCTTTATATGTAGTCACATCGTGTTTAAATCCCACATTTATATTTTCTATAGCATGTTTAGGTATTGCTTAAATTGGTATTTTATAATTTAACTTATATCGATATTTTTTCCAAACTCGCAACAGAGCATACCTTAATATATGTGTCTTAAAAACATTAACCACCTTCTTGTCATACAATAATATGCATGCCAACCAAATAATAAATCACAACCCTCAATATTCAATAATCTCCCTTGTGTTAAATTAAACCCATCACTAATTGATGATAAAGCAGCAGCCTCATAATATAATTATTACTATTTCTTAACTTTACTTGGACAATGTGGAAAAGGTATATTCTTGGACACAATCTAAGATAAATAATAATTGCATTCCTTTGTTTGGAAATTAAAACTAAATTAAATGTTACTGTATAGGAAATGTGGATATAGATATCGAGTATGTTAATTATATCTTACCTCAGAACTGAGAATTTTTTTTATCTCTGCTCTCCTATTGGACACTGCTGGACCATAACAATTTTAGACAAAGTTGAACCATTCAAGGCTCATAACCTGCTATCACTTGCATTAACTAGGTTAGTTGTGAAATATTGCAGAGATTTAAAAATTTCTTTGTGCTGCTTCACAGAAACTCTGTCAATCTGAATAATGTATCCTACGAGACCTGCATAACTGCTAAACATACATTAGAATTTATATGTTAAAGCATGAAAGGCAGGAAATGTCATCTCCTATTAAGGCCCAAAAGGGGACAGGACCTAAATAAGCCCAGATTTCACTAGCCTTTTTTTAAAGAATGCCATGTGAGTCTTTTCAGAGCATTCCATTTGAACTGTAAATCAACATATGAATTAAAATATTATGCAAATGTAAGCCACAGAAATGGAATGAAGCTATTTTTCAGCACAAGAGACATCCATAGTTGGAAGGGAACATGGAGGTCTTCTAGTCCACCCCACTGTTCAAGCAGGAGACTATACCATTCCATGGCTGTCCAATCATTCCTTGAAAACCTCCGGTGATGAAACACACACAACTTCCAAAGGCAATCCATTCCACCTATTAGTTGTTCTCATTGTCAGAAAATTTCTCTAGGTTGGATTTCTCACAAGTAAACAAACCACGAACACCACTAAAATCCTGTAAATGCCATATCACAGTTTAAATAAGTATGGCAGCCACTACACTGTAAACACTCTAAATTGCCTGCTGCAATTTAATACTAGCATTAAGACTGAGATACAAAGTTGGTGCATTGGGAATGACTGCCTGTCTTTGTTTTTAGCATGTATCTTGGTTTTGACCATGCTATACTGTATGTGCCTTTCAATGAATATTGCCTTTATTATTAAGTATATATGCTTCAAGGAAATCACCCTGTATGTAGTTATCTGTATCACTTTATCCTATACCACTGGAGACATTTCATGCTAAATTGTAATGTGTTTTTTAGAAGTTCTAGTGTCCCCTTTGGTTTTATTTAACTATTAAGGATGCATGGAATTTCAAGGATAGCATCTGGATGTCCTTGTTTTGGCATGGAAGCAAAGCTGGGCTAGAGAGGGAAGACCAGCAAGGAATATTTAGATTGGAAAAATGGAAGGCTATGACAAGTGCATAGATGTGACATCAGGAGTGGAAAGGGATTCCATAAACTGGTTTGAAACTTCAAGAGACATGATTCTGTATGAAGGTTCAAGGCATTCATTTCCTTGAGATTGCTTCCTTTTTACCCTTTAGTAAATAGAGCTATACTGCTCTAATTTATAGACCAAACAGATTCATCAGTTTTTTGCATAGACCAGAAGAATAAAAAGAAGATGCAATACAAAATGTCTTCTCCTGCTCAATCATACTACCTCTGAGTCTTATTAAAGAGAATTGCACAGCTTCTTTGGTGTAAATCTCTTTCCTCAATTGAATCTAGCATGCACTGCCCTCCTCTTAAATAGTCATGGGATTGAAATACCTACTCCATTCTTTTGATACCAAACAAGATACTTAAAATGCCATTATACAGTAGTTGTAAACTCAGGGCTTTTTTTCTCATAGAACGCTCAGAACAGCGTTCCAGAACCTTTTTTTTTTTTTTTTTGCAAAAAACAACAACAACCACAACAACAACCCAGCTCCCTTATTGGTTTTCCTAAGTCTATTGCAGGGCTAGCAATCTTGGCTCTTTTTTATGACTTGTGGACTTCAACTCCCAGAAATCCTGAGCCAGCCATGCTGAGGGGGAAAGGGAGAGGTTTCCAAGCTGAGCCATGCTGGCTCAGGAATTCTGGGAATTGAAGTCCATGAGTCATAAAAGAGCCTGCACTAGAGGAGGACATTAAAATTATTTACAGAATTACTTCTTTAGGAACTAAACTTTTAGAATCTAAAACAGCTAATTCAGAAAAGCCAACAGGAAAGAACCTCACATTTTTCATCTGCTTCTGTCTTTTGGAAGGTAAAATTAGATAACAAAATAATCTATTTCTTATGTTAACATCTCTGCAATGAAATCAAAGGTAACAGGAAAGAAACGAGAAACATTTTTCTCAATGTAATATGTCTAATTTAGCTGATTCTAGAAAAAAATAGTATCTTTTGTACACTCTTGAAAACTATTTTGAATCTAAACAATTCTTAAGAATCAAATATTCTTAATTTGGACTTTACTTTTACTGTTTGGACTGTTGTGTGTTTTGAAAAATAGATTATTTAAAATCTAGTTATGTTGCACTTCAGTCTTTAAATAATTAACCTAGTATATATATAACAATATATGATGTTTTCCCTGGTGAGCTTAACATCAATAACAACATTTATTAACAAGACTAAAATAATTTCTGGGGGTATTATCTGTATAGTAAAATTTTGGACAAGCAGGGATCATGTTACATATGTGCATAAGCGTAGTCAGTAGCATATGCCTTTTTAAAAATATCAAACGTGCAAAGAAACAAAAATAAGTCCAAAATATCTGTATTACATCCAGAAATGCCAACTTTGCAACCAATATTTCTCATCCATAACTATGGCACCCTAAGGATACCTGCATACATGCAAATGTTTCTCTGGGATCAGTAACGCAACAGGGATTGCTTTTTCCTTCCAGTAACATATACCTAAAACCAGGTTATTGCATTTGGCAATTGTACTAAAAAAAAAAAAATCTCATTCATTTAATTTGAAATCGAGTGAAAAATTGATTTAAATTATTTTATTAAAACAAATTAATGGCAATTCTTTTATAACAAGTTGCCTCAAACAAAATGAGTTTGACATGCCTGCACTAGATAGCTGAATGTTGCAAAATAAATTCTAGACCAGGCCTGTACATGCAGCCTACCAAGCACCTTGGACAGAGCACAGACTTTTTTTAAAAAAGTAATAAAATCACCACCACTGCCCTGAAAGTCATGTTGCCTAGTGCCTCCATGGCTTACCATGACCACAAGCTCCAACACTGTAGATGCTCCTCTAGTCACCAAATCATTGATTAGCCCACCAGCATTCCTTTGCAGACCACAAAGATTTTTAATTTATCAGTGTGGGCCTTTCCTTTCTACAAGATAATAATAATAATAATAATAATAATAATAATAATAATAATAATAAT
>JAKJMR010000138.1:1324180-1351561 GCA_024449315.1 Daboia siamensis | reverse complement strand
TTATTATTATTATTATTATTATTATTATTATTATTATTATTATTATTTGGAAGGGACCTTGGAGGTCATCTAGTCCAACCCCCTGCTCAGGCAGGAAACCCTATACCATTTCAGACAAATGACTGGCCAGTCTCTTCTTAAAAACTTCCAGTCTTGGAGCATTCACCGCTTCTGGAAGCAGGTTGTTCCACTGGTTAGTTATTCTAACTGTCAGGAAATTTCTCCTAGGTTGCTTCTCTCTTTCACTAGTTTCCATCTGTTGCTTCTTGTCATGCTTTCAGGTGCTTTGGAGAATAGCTTGGCTCCCTCTTCTTTGTGGCGGCCCGTGAGATATTGGAATACTGCTATCGTGTCACCCCTCACCCTTCTCTTCCTTAAACTACACATACCCAATTCCAGCAACCGTTCCCTATATGTTTTAGCCTCCAGTCCCCCAATCATCTTTGTTGCTCTTCTCTGTACTCTTTCTAGAGTCTCGACATCTTTTTTACATTGTGGTGACCAAAACTGGATGCAGTATTCCAGGTGTGACCTTACCAAGGCATTGTAAAATGGTATTAGTACTTCACGTGATCTTGATTTTATTCCTCTGTTAATGCAGCCTAGCACTGTGTTGGCTTTTTTGGCAGCTGCAGCACACTGCTGGCTCATATTGAAGTGATTGTCTAGGACTCCGAGATCTCTCTCACAGTTACTACTATTGAGCAAGGTACCACCTATACTATACCTGTGCATTTGATTTTTCCTGCCTAAATGTAGAACCTTACTTTTTTCACAATTGAATTTCATTTTGTTAAATAGTGTCCAGTGTTCGAGTCTGTCCAGATCCTCCTGTATCTTAAGCCTATCTTCTGGAGTATTGGCTATTCCTGCCAGCTTGGTGTCGTCTGCAAATTTGATGAGTTCCCCATCTAACCCCTCATCCAAATTGTTGATGAAGATGTTGAAGAGCTGCACAGACCTCTTCTAGAATTTCCTCTTGCCTTTCCGAGTTAACTCCTTGGTCTGTCATTGAGCAAGAATTGACTTTGTAGGGAAGCATATTATCATTTGATGTATGTTTAACATATGTTCTACCTTTATTTACCAATTATATAATATTTGTATGCAATCCACATGGCAAAGTTTGGGGAAACTTACAATAGAAAAAATATATTTTTAAAATCATAAGATTAAAACATCGCCTGGCCCGCACCGCCTCCGCTGCTCGCATTGCGCAGCCCTGCCATATAGAGTAGGCTCTGCTGCTCCCACAGCACCAGCCGCGCCGGCTCCGGCCCCAGGAAGGGGACCCCGCCACCAACACCCTTCACACCTGTGACTGCAGCAGCACCCCACCCCCATCCCCACCCCCGCCTCCTGCACCCGCCAAGATGAGAGTTCCGGCACCTTTTTTTTTTTTTAAGAAAAAAAGCACTGTGTAAACTTATTATAAAATTATCTCAGTCCTACTTAATTACTGACATAGATATTCTCTTCTTTCCATTCTTTCCAGAAATCTTTTTTCAGAAGATTACAGCGAGACTCATTATTCCCCAGATGGCAGAGAAATTACAACAAACCCTCCGGTTGAGGTAGGGTCTCACTTTTAAGAGTCTTGCTTTTAGGAAGTAAATTGAAATGAATGTTTGTGCACAATATTACAAATATACAAGAATGAGACCAGGCTACTCAAACAAGAAGGGCTATATATGTATGAAGTATCTTATATTGATATGTTCTTATAAGGTTGTATGGATTGTTAAACTCAGTTTGTTTTACTTATTGAATTGCCATGGCAATATTTCAATCATCCAGTTCTTTCCAACATTTTGGGAAGTGAGTTTCACAAATAGATTTATTATGAGAACATCATGTTTAGAAGATCTACATGTTCATTTTTAAACTGGATTACAGTGATACATGCAAAATCCTTTGTTTGTAGTACCAAAACTCCTATACAGAAAACCATTTAATATTAATCTAAATGTACATCTTCTGTCTCCAAAATTATCTACTTCTGGCTTAGCATCTTCAAAGGTCATATAAATTGCTCCTATTTAGTGTGTAACAGAAATCTCTTGATTTTAATAATAAACCTTTATTGTCAAAGTACAATATGTGTACATTGAGATTAGCTGAGCCTCCCCCCGTGCTCTCACCCCCCAACACACAGTGACAACAAACCCTCCATCCTACCACACCATGTGAACCAACTACACCACACACCAGCCTCCCAAGTCAATTCTGCATAAGTTCACAGAGATTATGTCCCATTTAAAGGTCTAACAACCCATGGATAAAAGCTATTTTTCAGCCTGTTGGTATGGCTGGCTACAGTATATTCCTATATCTCCTACCAGATGGTAGGAGAGTAAAGAGATACCGTCCAGGGTATGAGTCATCCCTAAGAATCTTCCTCACTCTTCCAAGGCAACGAGCCCTGGCGATGTCATCCAGTGGTGTCAGGGAACAGCCCACAATATCTTGTGTTGTGCTCACCACCCTCTGTAATACTTTCCTGTCTGCGGCTGTCAGACCAGCATACCAAACCACAATACCATACGAGAGGACACTCTATAGTAGACCAGTAAAAGAGGGTCATTAGCCGTTGTTCTACCCTGTTCTTCCACAAGACCCTAAGAAAGTGAAGCCTCTGTTGGGCCTTTCTGGCCACCTAGGTTGTGTTAACTTTCCAGGTCAGATCTTCACAGAGGTAGACTCACAGAAATTTAAAGGAGGTGTTCTGTACCAGCCTGCTACTGGCCCTGCAGATAAGGCAGGGACAACCCCTTTTACAAGAAGGCAAGAGGCTGGAACTAAGCCTGCCAAATTTATTAACATAAAAACATAAACAGAGCAAAGAGAGCAAACACGAACCATGAAACAGGAACTATTCAAATGGTTGCCTTCAGCAAACCAGCCCTCCCACGCATTCCCCTTTTATACAGTTCAGGGCGTGGCTTCTCTCTGCCTCCTTCCGAGGTGCCCCATTGCCTTCCTCTGTTTACTCCTGATTGACTGCCTCCTGCGTCAGGCATCCTTGAACAGGGCCAGATGTGGGTCATCTTCATCCTCGCTGTCAGGCTCACACAGCTGGGTCTGCGTCGTGACCAGGTGGGAGGGGCCTGGCTGAGGGCTCTCATCAGCAAGCTCTCCAACCCCCTCAGCAAGCTCTCCAACACCCCTCTCCTCCTCCTCTGAGTCGTCCGACCCAAATGCCGAACCCACAGGCTGACCCTGAATCACAACAGGAGGAAACTCTCTCCACACAGTCCTCCCCGATGTAAAGTGGGGCAGGTTCCTCCTTTTTTCTCCAGAAGTCTAACACCATCTCTTTCATCTTGCCAATGTTTAGGTGCAAGTTGTTGTTACTACACCATATGTTTTTGTACCTCTGCCCTATATGCTGTCTCATTCCCCACCTGTAATAAGACCCACCACCATTTTAATGTCTACATGGATCCTGCTTCCAGATAATGTTAGGAATTATATCTATCTGTATATTTCTGAAACTTTCCTTGTTTGATTTCAAGGAAATAATGATTATTTTTTATCATTAGTAAATGTGGAATTTTTCATACATTATGGTAAGATTTCAGAATGCAGGACAAACATCAAGTCTGAAAGTTTCTTCAGCAAGTCCTGTGGTTCAGCACTACAGTGGACCTCCAAGAGAACATTTTATATTTGTGTGTTGGTTGCCTGCCCAAAAGTTCTTACCTTTGTGCCATCAGTGCAGTGTGACTTGTTTTATGGAGACTTGCATTTATCCCATGTTCATTTTGCAACAATCAATATTAAGTAGGTCTTCTGTCTCCCTGAATCAAAATTTTCTATATAACTGCTGTCTTAATATTTCATTGATGTGGTGGAATACTTTGGAACAAACAAGCTTTAACCAGTGTAGTCCTCTTGCCTCCCTACAGGATCACTGCTATTATCATGGACGCATCCAGAATGATACTGACTTATCTGCAAGCATCAGTGCTTGCAATGGTTTGAAGTAAGATAATCTCTAATCTTTCATTTATTTTATTAAGAATAATATACTGCTCTTGGAGTTGTCACAGTTAAAAACATCCTCAGTTTTTCATGTAAATTAATTGGGTGTGATCCAAGACTTCTGCAGAATTAAGACAGCCTTTGGTTGAATAACAAGAAGAGCTGCTGCCAGCCAGTAGAGACACTAGGGTGCTTAATCAGATCTGTCTAAAGGAGCTTCCAAGCCCTGGTCTCCTTTACATATAGGAGGTGATGTTACAGGTATAGAAGATAAGTAGGTTTCAGACTGCATACCTTGCTAGAAAGTGTGCAGGAAGAGGCAAGCAGACATTTCAGCTCTACCCAGAAACACTTTCTTGTGCCACTCTGCACACCTTCTCCAGCCAGCTTGATATCTTAGCCACATAAAGATCCCAAAATTCAGAAGGTCCCTATCAATAGTCAGAATCAATGTGCTCTCAACATCTGTTACTGAAGGAAGTCACACTTTTTTGTGACAGCCCATTTAATATTGAAAGACTATCATGTCATCTCTGCTCCTTCTTGTCATTGGACTGAATGTACCAATTTTCTGCAACCATTCATCATATGTTTCAACCTCCAGCTCCTGTTAGTCTATATTGTTATTCTTCATTGTAACTCATGTTACTGCATTGCCCTCTTTATGAAGATGCTTGCCAAGAATTCTTATTTCCATTTTTTATTAAATATCCTGGTCATCCTTTCACCTTAAATTGCTATCAGATCAATCTGATTTTATTTCCTTGACCACAGCCAAATACTCTTCTACAGTTTAATAAAGATTTGTCCCATGTTTGGGGCCTAGCAAGGTAATCTAAAAATAGTTAACAAGCATTTGACACATATCCCCCTTGCTTCTCAGCTAACAAAGCAAGAGAGATCCTGGGCCTAGAGGTGAAAACAACTGCCTAATGTGCAATCAGCCCAGGTTCGAATCTCAGAAGGGTATGGCTGACTGACGAAAACAAATAAGTTTGAAATGCATATCAGTCTCCCTTTAATTCTTTGTTAGCAAAACCAATTTACATATATATATATTAAGGGACGCGGTGGCTCAGTGGGTTAAGACGCTGAGCTTGTCGATCAGGAGGTTGGCAGTTTGGCGGGTCGAATCCCGAGTGCCGCATAGCAGAGTGAGCGCCTGTTACTCGTCCCAGCTTCTGCCCACCTAGCAGTTCAAAGGCACGTAAAAATGCAAGTAGAAAAATAGGGACCACTTCGGTGGGAAGGTAACAGCGTTCCGTGCGCCTTTGGTGTCTAGTCATGTCGGCCACATGACCACAGAGAAGTCCTCGGACAAGCGCTGGCTCTTCGGCTTTGAAACGGAGATGAGCACCGGCCCCTAGAGTTGGAAACGACTAGCACGCATGTGCGGGGGAACCTTTACCTTTACTTTATATATATATATTATTTATTTATTTTATTTTTTTATTACATTTATATCCCGCCCTTCTCCGAAGACTCAGGGCGGCTTACAAGCTTAGCAGTAGCCTTCATTCTATGTATATGCCTGCTTCATTCTATGTATATATATACTGATATAAAGTATTTCACCCTTAGGAAATATATACACACACACACTCACAGTGTGTGAAATGTTTGTTAAGTATTTAGAATGCACTTGCTTGGTCCCAGACACAGGACAAATCTTATTTCCTGTTTCAGCCTAGCCCAAAGCCATCTACAGGCAGTAGCCACAGCAGTGGCAGCTCATATTTGTGTAAATTTTTTAGCTTGCTAACAAAGAATAAAGGGAGACTGATATGACCATTTCAAACTTATTTGTTTTCATCAGTCAGCCATACCCTTCTGAGATTCGATCATATCGATCATATCGGTCTCCTTGGGTTAGGCTGAAACAGGAAATAGGATTTGTCCCATGTCTGGGACCAAGCAAGTGCATTCTAAATACTTAACAAACATTTAACACATATCTCCCTTAGTTCTCAGCTAACAAAGAGAGAGAGAGAGCCTGTAGCCTAGGTATTAAAACAACTGCTTAAGACACAGTCGGTCCAGGTTCAAAAATTCCAGAATACACTAAACAAGTGTATTCTGAATGCTTAACAAACATTTCTCACACACACACACACACACACACACACACACACACACACACACACGATATAAAGTATTTCACCCTTAGGAAATAACATTTTACAGACATTTTACAGAAAAACAGAATCTTTCAAATAACTTTTGTCTTGCATTTGTATAGATAGAAACTTTATTTTTTAATACCCTAGGGAATATACAATATTGGATTCCATGCCAAACTGTTTCCAAACAAATACTATACAAATATTTTGTGGTTGTATTGAGTGTGGAAAATCTTTTATATCTTTCTGACCATAACTGCATCTTTGAGGTGTATGAGAAAGCTATACGAGTGCTGAGGAAAGAAAATAAAAACATTCAGTGAATTTTAAGAAGGGATTCAAAAACATGAAAAATGTTGACTTGGTTAGTTAAAAATGGGTCTCAGAGCTGAGTTTCATTACCCAACTAGGTAACATCATCAGTGCAGTTTATCTCTGAACTAACAATATTCTCTTCTCTTGCTTCTCCATCTCTGATCACCCTTTCCCACATTGTTTTACAGAGGACATTTCACGCTTCAAGGGGAGACGTACTTAATTGAACCCTTGAAGCTTCCCGACAGTGAAGCCCATGCAGTCTACAAATATGAAAATGTAGAAAAAGAGGATGAAGCCCTCAACATGTGTGGGGTAACCCAGACTAATTGGGAATCAGATGAGCCCATCAAAAAGGCCTCTCTGTTAAATCTTACTCCTGAAGTAAGTCCAATAGTAAACATGTTTTGACTACAGGGATTCATTTACTTATTTCTAAAATGTAAAGTGTGTGCTAGTCGTTTCCAAGTCTAGGGGCTGGTGCTCATCTCCGTTTCAAAGCTGAAAAGCCAGCACTTGTCCGAGGATGTCTCCGTGGTCATGTGGCCAGCATTTTTTTTTTTTATTACATTTATATCCCGCCCTTCTCCGAAGACTCAGGGTGGCTTACAAGCTTAACAGTAGCCTTCATTCTATGTATATGCCTGCTTGTTAGGGCTTTCACACACCCCCTAAGCAGCATTATTACAAAGTCAGCTTATTGCCCCCAACAATCTGGATCCTCATTTTACCTACCTCGGAAGGATGGAAGGCTGAGTCAACATGACTAGACGCCAAAGGTGCACGGAACGCTGTTACCTTCCCACCATAGTGATCCCTATTTTTCTACTTGCATTTTTATGTGCTTTCGAAGTGCTAGGTTGGCAGAAGCTGGGGTGAGTAACAGGCGCTAACTCTATTACATGGCACTCGGGATTCGACCCGCCAAACTACTGATCTTCTGATCGGCAAGCTCAGCATCCTAACCCACTGAGCCACTGCATCCCTTTTAATGACTGAATAAAGAGTGACAAATTGAATCTGGTCACAATTGACCTTTAGTGGAGGGAAAAAAATAGAAAACAAAATGTTGCATCCAAAGTAATAGTTCCTTCCTTCCCTTTGGTGGAAAAAGATGAAATTGCCTGATATATATCTAGAAGTTCAAAATCTCAACTTTTTTTATTAAAATGTTAAAATTGACATGGAACAACAGTTGTTGTTACAATGGAATACCAAAACAGAAGTTCAGTTGCCAAACTTGATTGCAAATTCTTGTTTGCCTTTTTTTGCCTTCAAACTGGGTCTTGTGCAGCAGAGTTAAGAAAGTGTCTGTCAGAGAGCAAGGAGAGAAATTACATTCTAGATTTAGCAATTTGGCCTTGTAGTTCTGTATGCTGAAAAAACACAAGTACACTTTCCTAGGGAAAGAAGCAAGTAATGCACACTCACACATTCAGCTCTTAGCAAGAGTGCATTTCCTGAGCAACCTGGGTACTCTAGTGGTGGAATCCAACAGTGGAATCCAGGACGGAGGGTCTCCTTCCCAGGGAAATAAGAGGCAGATCAGCAATGAGTCCTTGGATTGCAGAAAGAAGCCCAGAAGGGATCCTCCCTAAAGCCTTCACAGGGTGTATCTCATGGTTACACAGAGTGTGCTTTAGCCTGGCAAGATTCCCGTCTATACCAGAACAGCAATAAAGAAACTACTCTGAGCAATTAACCATGGTTCCTTGTTCCTTGAGCCTGAGAACTCTGGAGCAATATTTCAGTAATCACTTTAAAATTACATCACTGAAAAGGCACAATTCTTTGGCCATTAAGAGTGAGTTCAGTGGGTCAAAATGTCTGATTGCCTCCCCTTACCTTGTCTTTGATGCATAGTGTGATATGATTGCAGGCCAGGTCTAATTGCTTCCATAGCATGACCACATCACCATATTTCTCATATGATTGGTTGGGATCCTTTGTTTGAGAAAGGGAAGGAAAGGAGAGAAAGTCATTGAAGGATCATTTTGACAGGGTGAAAAACAGGTCAAAGAGAGTAATTTCCTCATGTGCCTGTTCTTATTCCTATTAAATTCTTTTCAGAATTATGTATTCATATATACCTTTATCTTTAAATGTAGGCATGATAAATCCCAAAAACAGATTAATTGGAAACAAGTGCCACACCTTATTAATACAAAGTAATTTTTTTAAAAAATGACCATTTTTCTTTCTTCTTGACAATCCATTGCATAATGTACTTTCCCAAAAAAACTTTGTCAGCACTTCCTCTAAGTCAGTATTCCCCAACCTTTCAAGCTTTGCGGACAGGTGGGGAGAGGGGATGGTTCCACATGAGCAGCAGGGTCATGCGTGCACCCAACTCTATTTGTGCAAGCAGTAGGCATACACACCCACTCATGCAAATGGAGCACACCCACCCATGCTTGCTTGCTGGTCACGCAAGTGGAGATGCAGGCGCTCACCTGCCACTTCCATGGCCCAGTTCTGAAGGGCTCAAGGCCCAGGGCTAAAATTTTAACAAGCTGTCTCCCTATAAATGTCTTCTTGAAAGAACCAATATTTCTGAAAGTTCAAGTATTTTGACCAGAAAGTAAAACAAACACTGATGATGACAAACATTCTTGTTGGCTGCTGGGAGCAATATGTCTAAACAGCCTTTTCTTTATTGTTTTCTTTAGCAACGAACATATTTGAAATCCAAAAAATACATTGAGGTTATCATAATTGCAGACTACATAATAGTAAGTATCCTGGATGTCTCTCCATTTTTTTCTGCATTGAGCATAGCATTTTGTTTCTGCCTTTTTAAATGTGGGCATTTTTGAAGACATTAACAAATATCCTAACTGGCTTTCTCTTAAAATATGCTTTATCATTTTTTGTTATTGGACCCAACCAATATTTACAAAGTTAAGAGTCATTTGTAAATATACTCCAATTTGCACATTTGTTCTTCCTGGATACCCATCTAAATTTATTTTTACTCCACATTGGTTAAACAGTTCTATCAGTTTCTTTGAAACATTCCTGCACTGTTTGTTTGTTCAAGTTGACAACACACAAAGAATAAGATGTATAGTGAGCAATGCGTATTTCACACATCTCTGAACATGGAAATATAGCATCCAATTTAGGAAAGCATTTTGGTAGACTCACCAAAATTTTCTCCAACCAGGAAAAAAAGCCCATGTATGCTGCTGAAAAGTTAATAATCTTAATATATTAATGGGACAAATGTTGATTAAAAAATCAGCACAAAAGAATTCTTTAGCCTGTTTGTATAAAAATTATAATTACATCAGCAAACTCAATGATTCTTTCACTGATATGTTATTTCTCTACCTTCTTCCTATAATTATGATCTCATTTTAACATTTTTGTCTTTTCTGTAGTACTTGAAATATGGCCGCAATTTATTTACTATAAGAACAAGAATATATGAAATTGTCAACATTTTAAATGTGGTAAGAGGACATGGCAAATATTATTTCACTTATTGAATTTAAAACTTCTCTCAGCCCCAGTCAAAATTTTCACTGTGTTCACACAACACACTTAACCAGGTAAAGAGAGAGAGTAGATGGATTTCTACAAGAATGTTAACTTTTGTGACTCTGAGTGAGACAAAACTACATCATTTGGCCAGCTGTTGTTCCAGCATGTGAGGCCATCCCAGAAAATGGGTTAATTCAGTAACTAGGTTAATAAGTCTCTTATGGGGAATACAGTCACTGTGTTGGGAGGATGTAAATCCAAAAATGTTGCAAGAACTCAACCAGAACTGAATTAACCACAGAATTAACCACAGGGATGTGGTTAATGGTTCTGAGCTTGGAGATTAGAAAGAAATTTATTTATTTATTTATTTTTATTACATTTATATCCCGCCCTTCTCCGAAGACTCAGGGCGGCTTACAAGCTTAGCAGTAGCCTTCATTCTATGTATATGCCTGCTTGTTAGGGCTTTCACACACACCCCAAGTGGCATTATTACAAAGTCAGCTTAATTGCCCCCAACAATCTGGGTCCTCATTTTACCTACCTGGGAAGGATGGAAGGCTGAGTCAACCTTGAGCCTGGTGGGATGCGAACCTGCACTAATTGCAGGCAGCTGGTTTTTCTTAAGGAGGCATTAGCCCTCTGCTCCACCAAGGCTCTTTACTCCACATTGGTTAAACAGTTCTATCAGTTTCTTTGAAACATTCCTGCACTGTTTGTTTGTTCAAGTTGACAACATACAAAGAATAAGATGTATAGTGAGCAATGCGTATTTCACACATCTCTGAACATGGAAATATAGCATCCAATTTAGGAAAGCATTTTGGTAGACTCACCAAAATTTTCTCCAACCAGGAAAAAAAGCCCATGTATGCTGCTGAAAAGTTAATAATGTCAGCCTATTCCCAGCTCAGTTGATTATGAAACTGATCCCTGAGAAGAAACTTGGAGAGAGAAACTCAACTTGACTTGGATTGTGGTACTTAGGAGCAGATACACTCATATTTCAGTCTCCTATTAGCCTTGTTTACATTTTCACTGTTGATGATCAGTTAGAAACAGGGAGAGAACAGGAAGATCGTTGAGTCAACTCTCCTTTGAGTCCTCCTACTCTTCTGTTCCTGATTACAGAGAATAATCATGTGCTTCTTTCTATCCTTTTATTTATTTCTCCTGCTTAATACATTATTATTGTTCCCCAATATATAGAGTCTTTAGTGCTGTCTGAGCTTGGTGGTTTCCTTGCTAATATTTCATTATCTGACTAAACAACTTACTTAGTAAAGAAAGCAGCAAACTCACAGAGCACCAAGGACTTCAACCTTGAGCTCCAGAGAGTTCTCTTCTATTAATGCCTAGATCTATTTTTTTCACCTGCCTGTAGAGGCCAATGTCAGCTGCTTTTTAATCTTGAATGTTTCTCAAGGTTTACTTGTATTTGAGTTTCTGATTGATGCCATGTCCATTTGACAGATTTACAGAGTTCTGAATATTTATATAGCACTGCTTGGCCTAGAAATTTGGAACAATGGAGATAAGATTAACGTGCTCCCAGAAGCGAAAGTTACTTTGGACTTATTTGGAAAATGGAAAGCGTCAGATTTGCTGAATCACAGAAACCATGATAATGCTTATTTACTCACGTACGTCTCATTGTTGGGAAAGGGAATGGGGGCTGCTAGGAATGGAGGGTTATGGCGAGGTTAGTGCTTGCACAGAGCTTCCGCTATATGCTATATGCTTTAAACCATGTGTGAACTATGTTTCTGGGTCAAAGTCAACCACTTATTTTGTAGATGAGATCTGGTTTTGAGAAGTCCTTGAATGATTACAGGTGAAAAAACTCAGCTTGATTTCATTTCACCTGGATTTAAAATTGAAACTTGCATGATTATCCTGCTGTAGACTTACACATCAATTTTTAATTCAATTAAATAATGTTTTGGTTCCCTTTCTGCACCAAGTAAATGAACACTTGCATTATACAACAGATAAACCAAGAATAAAGTAAAATAATGCAATATCCAATCTATATATAGTGCTTAGCAATATATGCATATACATATACATTTGTGTTTGTCTCTCTGTGTGTGTGGTGTGTGGTGTGAATGTTCGACTCTAGGGGTTCAGCTCTGTTTCACAGCTGAAGAGCCAGCATTGTCCAAAGATGGTCATGTGGCCAGCATGATCAAATGCCAAAAGCACATGGAATGCTATTACCTTCCCCCCAAAATGGTACCTATTTATCTACTTACATTTCTGTGCTTTTGAACTGCTAGGTTGGTAGGAGAGGGAGCAAGTAATGGGAAGTCACTGCATTAGGCAGAACTTAGGTCTCAAAGTGTCTACCTTCTAGTCAACAACTCCACTGTCTTAACTGCTCAGTTCCACACCCCATCAGCCTATATATTGGAAAACAATTTCATGAGTGGGAAACTGACATGTTTATTCTCTTATATCTATAAGATATTCCTCAAATAACAATTGTGTTGTGAGCAATCTTACAGGATATGTGCATAACAAGAAAGTCTTATGAAATATGGAAGGTGCTAGATGGAGGGCAGATCTAAGTGCAAGGGAGAATATTAAAAATACAAAAAAAATCCATTTCATTTTCCCACATAAGTTGATTTGACTTGTCATCCAGTCACCTTTTCCAATAGCATCTAGTCTTCAATAACCTTACTGCTAAATTGATAGACATTTATTAAATATGTATTTGGATTTTCATAGTTAATGGAATTAAAATAACCCAATGGGCTGGATTCAAACAACATGCTAACCCCTTTCCCCAACCTAATTCATGCTAACACCAGCCAAACTCACCATATAGTGAAAATGCACTCTGAATATTTTTAACAGATCTATTTAATTAAATGGCTTCTGAGAGTAGAGCCTAAAATGAATTTTAATATTCTGAATACTGATATTAAATGAAGATGAGGAGTTTGCAAAAAGCCATAGTTATGTATGCCCCTACATAATGTGCTTCTATCTTCTATACATTTTATCCCCCTCCTCTTCTTTCTTATAGGGGCATTAACTTCAATGGACCAACTGCAGGACTTGGTTACTTGGGTGGCATGTGCCACCCAGAATATTCTGCAGGAATTGTTCAGGTTAGTATTAAAAAAAAGATACCTGTTATCTATTTGTACTGAAGTGAAAACTTATGTACAGGCATAACTTCTTTATAAATAAAGTCTCTTTTTATTTTTGATCCATTTCATTTCCAGACTTATTTATGGATTTTACATCCCCAGATCCTGCCTCAACTGATGGCATTTTGGCACGATGCATTCTAGACATGTAGAACAGGCTTTTTGTATGCAGTAAGCCATATGTCAAAGACAGCAATATATTATAATGTTTCTGGATCAGGAAGAGTCAAACTGTGCTCTCATTGGCAAATGAGCAGGACAAATCATGTTACAATACTTCCAAACAATGCTTCTGAACAATATTCTTAGCAATCTTAATGACAAACATGAATCACTCCACATTCATTCCAAGAAATGTCCACATTCATTCCAAGAAATGTAGTGTCTAGATTGCATGTGACTGAATTAAAGTACATTGTGAAAATGAGAGAATACTAAATCTACTTAAAAAAGAAAAAAAAACTCCAGTATTTTAAGATCCTGCAAGAAAACCATTAGTTAACGTAATGCTAAGCATTTATTGAGAGACAGTAAAGTTAGCTTTTTGTTCATGTAGGAAGAATGGAGAGACATGGCAATAAACAAAACTTCTACAACAAAACTCATAAAGTTTTCTTTCTTAATAAGCAGAGTTAGGATCCTGGTAGTACAAGGTAATCCTGTTTCCGCAAGAAGGCCATTTTGTTCAGAAAAACCAACTCATCCTTAAGTCTGTTTAGAATGGGTACCTTCAATATTCTGATAATACTAGCTTGTAGCAAAAGATACTGAGTAGTTTTTGAACTGAAGTTGCCTGTAAGTTTTAGTAACTGAATAAATGAAGACAGCAAATGGATGCATAACTTTTGATCTTCTCCTGTGCTGTAGCTTTTAGGCTTTAAACTTTCCTTCAAGATTTATTTGTGTATGTTCTGGAGTCTTGGTGGGCACACATACTTTCAGAAGAGCTAGAGGAATCCTGAGATGGTATCCTCAACTTAAAATTGGTCACTTAGTCACCAGTTTTAGCCACTTGGTGCTAATAATAATAATTGGATTCACTTTCAGTTTCTTGGTGAACTAACATTAAACAAAATATTCTCTTATCTTCAGGATCATAACAAACTAAATTATTTGGTTGCATTGGCAATGGCCCATGAGATGGGTCATAATCTGGGCATGGAGCATGACAAAATTCACTGTACTTGCGGGGCTAAATCATGCATTATGTCTGGGACACTAAGGTAAGGATTGAGGAAAACTTTTAATGCCTTTCCAATCAAGTTATTTTAAAATTAATTGGTTGCAATTAATTGTTAAATTAAATATGCTGAGAATTTACAAAAATGAAAGGGTCAGGGAGTTACAAAAAAAGAGAGTTTAGGTCATAACCAGGTGTAGTTAAAATGTGTCATATTTAAAAAGTTAGAAATGTTCTCAGCAATTGAATAGCCAGCATTCAGTAGCTTCCTGTAAAACCCAGAGTTTAAAGAAACAGTGTAGTATGCTGAGCCAAAGAAACCAAATATTAATATCTGTGATGGATAAAAGAGGAAACCAAGTTAGACGTTAAAGACTTTCCTAAAGTGGGAAGCAGAATAGGGGGAAAACATTCTGAATCTGGCAACAGCAGGAATAAAAAGATAAATTAGCATCCTTGAGGTTTTCCTGCCTCGCCCTTTCATCAAGGTAGAATATGTTGCATCTCTGTCATATATTGCAGTCTTCTGAAATCAACAGGTAGCAACGTGCAGGAAGTCATTGACTTACAACTACTTCTTTAGCAACCCTTCACAGTTACAATAGCCCTAAGAACAGTGACTTACGACCGTTCCTCACACTTACAGCCATCCCAGCCTCCCTTCAGTCACAGAATCAAAATTTGGGCATTTGGCGACACCCTCGTGTATTTATGACACTTGCAGCACCCTTCATTCATGGGATCCTCATTTGTGACTTTCCCAGCTGTCTTCCCATATGAAAGCCAATGGAGCAAACTGGGTCCCTTAATGACTGTGTGATTCCCCTAACAAAGTGGCAAAACTGGTTGTAAAACTAAGCACGACTCACTTAACAACTGGCTTCCTTGGAAGTGGAAATTCTGGTCCCAGTTGTGACAGCAAGTCAAGGACTACCAATGTTTTCTTCTGGGTGCAAGTTTAGGCCTTACTTCATCAACAAGGAAAAAAGAAAAGGAAAAAGGAAACAAAATCTTCTCAGCAATTGTCTTTTGCAAAACTCTCCATAACTTTTGTGTAAGAGTTTTGTGTAGGCTTAGTGAACATCCCACCTATGTATCAATTTCTGGTTTCTTCTGCTAAAGCCCGAGGACTTCGTTGCCTCCTATTTCATGCAAAGAAAAGGAGGCCAGGAAGTATGGAGAATGTCATGTAGCCTTTCCTGTCCTTCCTGAAGGATTTCCGGGCATCATGATTACTCTTTAATATTTCTAGATGCTTTGTGATGTTTTGTGCAGCGGACTTCGCTTAGAAAACAATTTTGCTCAATTAACCCCACCAAAGGGGTCTGGTGCAGCTTTGACCTTGGAAGAAGACCATCTTGTCTATTTAATGGCCACCAGCAGACTCTCTTTGTGTTCTTGTTTCTACCCCCTAACTTGAGGGCCAATGATTATATTCCTAATGAGTTGAAGGTGCTTTGCTGGGCTTCTGATGCCATGTTTGCATCTATTAAAGTATGCAGCTTCAGAGGTCAGTGGTAAGTTACTGATATTATCACCTTTTCAACAAAGGAAATCAACAACAAATACCGTATTTTCTGGTGTACAAGACGACTTTTTAACCCATGAAAATCTTCTCAAAAGTCAGGGGTCATCTTATGTGCCGGGTGCTGAAACTTTAGGGACAGGGCTGGCTGGAAAACCTGGAGCGGATCTCCCATTTGGTCTGCGCAGGGAAAGCGGGACCAATTGGAGAAGAAGCTGCAGTCTGTAATTTTTTACAGGCTGGGGTCTGGGCGTCTTTCCTTCTAAAGTTGAAGAGCATCTGCAGTCTATCCCAACTTGAAAGGCAGGCAGGGAATGCAGCAGCCAGAGCAGCTGCTTAGCTCTAAGGACACATTTGACTCAGGAACTGGGTGGGCTGGCTGGAAAACCTGGAGCGGATCTCCCATTTGGTCTGTGCAGGGAAAGTTTTAGAGTTTATTAGGAAAAGTTTAATCCACTTGCACTGTTTTATGTTTACATGTTTGATGACAAACAGCCTTATGTTTATAAATGACAGTTTTCCTACTAAGTACCTGCATATCATAAGCATTTGAATTAAAATTACCATATTAAAATCAAATTTGATGTTTTTTAATTTTTATTTGGTGTGCGTTGGAAGAGGGGTAGTGTTATACAGCGAGTATAGCCCAAACCCTATAATTTAACAGGAAATGTAGGGGGTCATCTTATACGCCCAGTGGTCTTATACGTTGGAAAATATGGTACTTTAAGGCAAATAGAGAGTTATCATACTTATCTCTCTCTTCATTGTTATAAAAAGTCCTATCCCTCCAAAAGAAGAAAAGAAAAACTGGATCAAAATTCCACTGTTTTCACTTCAATTATATTATTGTCTTTCGACAGAGAGACTGACTAAAAATGAAAATAAAAGGCACCCCACTCAAACACAAGACACAGCTCAATCAACTAATATCACATGGAGTTCTCATTGTAAATGAATTTTGTTAAAAAAAAGAAAGGAAAGTTAGCGGAATTAAAAATGAGGGAGCATAATCTGGGAGTAAGATCAAGGGGTACAAATCATTTCTCTTAGCTATTTTGTTAGCTTTAGAGGAAAAAAAATCACTGCATTTCTTCATTAGCCATCCCTTTTTCATCTTATATGTTTTTGGAATGAATTCTGTTCCTAGTCCAAATATGGATGATGTCATGGTCTTATTTTGGTTCATCTCTACAGCTGTGAAGCTTCCAATCGGTTCAGTGATTGTAGTCGGGAGGAACATCAGAAGTATCTTATTGATAAAATGCCTCAATGCATTCTCAACAAACCCTTGAAAACAGATATTGTTTCACCTGCAGTTTGTGGAAATTACTTGGTGGAGCTAGGAGAAGATTGTGACTGTGGCTCTCCTAGTGTAAGTTCTTTTTTTTTTAATCAACAAGAATCATTTGAAGAATTTTCTCAAAAATGGGATTCCTCGAAAAATCATCTGGCTTTCTAAGTGGTTTGAGCCATCCAAGAGGTTGGTTTGTGAATGGCATAGGTTTGTGCCCTTTATGTACATACATGTATGAAGTGGTTTCTTGGATTTGGTTAAACAGTTGTAGAGGAATGGGGAAGACAGCATTTTTTTTTTAAAAAATGGATGATTTACCACTTCACGAAAATCATTCTCTCCTGAAAACCCCTATTTTGTTGACATGGCCACATTATCTTGTCCCATTATTTTCTTGAGCTGCTCCTTCCCATATCTGATTATCTTTAATCTATGCTTTGATCCTAATAATATTTTTATAAGAACAGTAATATAGTGTTTTTATGTTGTTAAATACATCAGTAATGGTCTGTGAGAATGTCCTTAAGAGACAAAAGAAGGAGGAAACGTCTATTCAATGGTCATATAAGAAGTAGATTAGCCTGCAGAAGCAATGGGGCATGGCAAAAATCTCAAGAGGGACACCTCCCACCCATTCTTTTGGTCCGTAAAGATGAGGTGGTAGAAATGGACTTTCGGTATTGAAAGATTCTGCTACTGTAACCTCACAATCAAGGTAGTGTTAATGCTCATGGTTGGTGCTTCTTCTATGGAATACCTCAAAGGCTATCATGATGAGTAGAAAATCCCTCATGAATAAGAAAGGAATGGGGCTGTAGGTTATGTGGGCTTCACAATTAGGAGATGAGGATATTTTTGTTTTATTCTTTTCACATAAGAAATATCAGATAAGGCTCTTTCACAGAGAGATGCCATTATCTGTTAGCAATAACAAACAATTTGTGCATTTGCTAGCATGAACCCATAAGAGGGAACACATTGCAGAAATTTCCCTCTTCAAAATAGGCTAATTAATAAAACATAAAATTCTATGACATCGTTTGATATGTTTTGATTTTCAGGTTTGTCAAAATCCGTGCTGCAATGCTGCAACATGTAAACTTACACAAGGGTCACAATGTGCAGATGAAGAGTGTTGCGACCAATGCAAAGTAAGACTTGATTATTTTTAACACCAGGAGAGATTTTACCTTGTTCCATACTGGCCATATAGAAATGTAATATCTCTTGGCTGTTTACTATGATCAAAACATTTGAACCCTATTCCTGTCCCTTCTTCCAGTTAATCTGAGCCTTATGAACATACCCATAGGGAAGATAATTTAACAAAATTTCAGCCTTGTCTCAATCCCAAATGCACTCTTTCAGCATGTTAAATCATGCCTGTGAAAATAATATATTTTTTCTTTGACTGAGATTGCATGGAAACTAAGTTTAAATAAGGGTGGGCAATGTTTGAGATTGGTGCCCCAGTTCAGCTTCCTACTTTCTGGAAGGTTCTAAGAGGTCCCTGGTAATGCTGTGACATTTTTCTCTCTAAACCTTTTAGGATGGAAATTGGTGCAGGAGACTTCTAGAAGTAAAATGGCCTCCTCCCCCTCTTAAGTTCTCTTCCTGCTCTAAATTCAGGTGTTTTGGTGGCACATTCTGGAGATAATGCAGAACCATGAAAAGAGAGGTGCAGGTTCTCATTCCTTCTTTCTTTGAGGGATCCCAGTTGACTCTGTAATGAACTTTTTCAGCAGAGTGGCCCAAAACATTTTGTTATTACCATATTTCCATCACAAGTCTAGATTCAGAGGAAGAGAAGGGAGCCACGTGTTTTTCAGCACGTGACAGAAAATTCTATGGATGCTTCTTCCCATGTAAAGAAATAAAAATATATCATGAGAAGTTCAGCAATTCACTCTTTGCTGCTTTTTCACGGCAGCCCAAATGATTTTCACTTTATGGTCAGCCAACATGTAGAACTTGTGTTTTAGGAATTGAGCCTTTCATTGCAATCATTTCCCCATAGCAAATAAGACAGACTGGGACTTCTAGGCACCACACACAGTTGTAACAGGGCAGGGATGCCTTGCTTGGTGATCCTCAAGACAGATGAAAGGGAGGTTTTGAAATGTGTTATGAATCATGGTTTGACTCTTTGATCTCTGCTGCTGAAGAGTGATAGCTGGAGTATTTTTGATTCTCGCCCACAGTTTAGGAGAGCAGGAACAGTATGCCGGGCAGCAAACGGTGAATGTGACGTGTCTGATCTCTGTACTGGCCAATCTGCTGAGTGTCCCACAGATCAATTCCAAAGGAATGGACATCCATGCCAAAACAACAATGGTTACTGCTACAATGGGAAATGCCCCATCATGGGAAAGCAATGTATCTCTCTCTTTGGGTCACGTAAGTCAACTTTAGCATTTCAGAATAGTGATGTTATAAAAGATTAAGAGAGTCATTGCCATTAATGAAAGATATTTTCTCCTTTTTTTATCCATAGTAAATCATCATTACATTTCTGTTCTGTAACAGAGTTGGAAGGAGCCTTGGAGGTCTTCTAGTCCATCTCCCTGCTTAAGCAGGAAGCCTTATATCATTTCCAATCTCTTCTTTAAAAAATCTCCAGTGTTGGAGCACCCACAACTTCTGAAGGTCTTTTCCAGAAGGATTTTTTTTTTTAAGATTAAATCCTCCATTCTTTGTATGCTTTAGAGCCCAGAGATGGACTTTGGGGGAAGGACGTTTTTGTGGGTTGTTCATACTTTCCCAAATTGGAGGAAGATCTGAGCCAATCTCAATGAGTGATAATGTAAATTGAACATGGGACTGTGTGCTAAGAATATTCAACCCTGCAACTGAAATTTTCCTTACATTTGGCATAATAATTGAAGAAACAGATGTTGGGGGATGTGATTCTTATCACTGATCACTCATCATTTTAATGCCAGACTATTACAAAATTTTCAGCATGGCTTTATATTGAAAAAGAAAAGTGAAATAAGTTCCTCTTTTTCACATAGAGTAGATAGATAAGGGACGCGGTGGCTCAGTGGGTTAAGACGCTGAGCTTGTCGATCAGAAGGTCGGCAGTTTGGCGGGTCAAATCCCGAGTGCCACGTAACAGAGTGAGCGCCTGTTACTCGTCCCAGCTTCTGCCAACCTAGCAGTTCGAAAGCACGTAAAAATGCAAGTAGAAAAATAGGGACCACTACGGTGGGAAGGTAACAGCATTCCGTGCGCCTTTGGCGTCTAGTCATGCCGGCCACATGACCATGGAGATGTCCTCAGACAAGCGCTGGCTCTTCGGCTATGAAACGGAGATGAGCACCGGCCCCTAGAGTCGGAAACGACTAGCACACATGTGCGGGGGAACCTTTACCTTTACCTTAGATAGTTTTCAGCTAACAGGGAGATTTCTCTTTGCCATATATAGGTGATGCACTAAATAATTGATCTCTAATTAAAAGATTCAGAATTAACAGAATAACAGAACAACAGAGTTGTAAGGAGTCTTTGATGTCTTCTAGTCCAACCTCCTGTTCAAGCAGTAGACCCTATACCATTTCCAATCTCTTCTTAAAAACCTCCAATGTTGGAGCACCCCAACCTCTGAAGGCAAGCCATTCCATTGATTAACTGTTCTCTCAGGAAATTTCTCCCAGTTTCTAGGTTGGTTCTTTCCTTGATCATTTTCCATCCATTGGTAATGCTCTCCCTTCAGGTCCTTTGGAGAGTCAGTTGGCATCCTCTTTTTTTGTGGCAGCACCTTAGATATTGGAACACTGTTATGTCACTCCAAGTCTTTCTTTTCATTAAACTAGAGGTACCCAATTTGTGCAACTGTTCTTCATATGTTTTAGCCTCCAGTCCTCTAATTATATTTGCTGCTTTTCTCTGCATTAGTTTTCATTTTGTGGCAAACAAACTGTAGACAATATTCCAAAGCATTATAAAGTGGTACTAACAGTTCGTGTGATCTTGATTGTATCCCTCTGTTAGTGTAGCCTAATTGTAGTGTAAAACAACTCGCCACTATTGGAAAAGTGTAGCCTAGCATTGTGTTGGCTTTTTTGGCGGCTGTAACACACTGCTGGCCCATATCTAAGTGATTGTCCACTAGGACTCCAAGATTCCTCTCAAAGTTACAACTATTGAGCCAGGTATCACCTCTTCTATACATGTGCATTTGGTTGTTCTTTCCTAAATGTAGATTTCTTTTTTTACTTTTTCACTACTGAATTTAATTTTGTTAGATTGGACTCAATGCTTAAAAGATCGTTCTGGATTGTAAGCCTATCATGTGGAGTGATAGCTATTCCTACCAGTATGCTGTTCTCTTCAAATTTGATGAGTTCCCCTTCCACCTTCTTATGTAAATTGTTTATGAAGGGTCAGGTAGCATGTGATGTTGATTGGGAATCTAAATTACACATCGGAATATTGCCCCACTTTCATGATTAATCGATCAATTGGATGTGTAGAGGATGTGATTTGGACAATGATTCTCTTTCAAACAAAGAGAATCATTATTTTGATCAGGTAAATAGCCTGAAATGAGGTAACACTCCAAAGAATAGTAATAGCTCAATCCTTTGCAAGTAATCAAACTGTATTCAAAGAGGCTTGTGCCCAGGAACTGACAGGTCTTAAATCAAGAATGACACATGATGGTTATTCCAAGCTGAATTCTTTCTTGTTTCATTCCTATAGTCAAAATCTTGCCAGACTACTATCTGCATCTACAATACACTCTGTAAACTATTAGGGAGGAGATGTCTTCACCCTCTTTCTCTCACACAAGATCTCCAGGCAGAGTTGCCTCTTACTCCTCAGGATTTCACCCCCTCCCTTCTGGGATTCCATTTGTTCACTGTATTCCAGCACAGGAATGTATCCATGATAAAGCTGAAAGTTAAAAATGCCAGACACAGAGGAAGAAATCTGGATTCAGATTCCCCTACAGCCATTGATTTATCTCATGGTCTCCTGCACGTTGCATTATAGTGGCTTCAGCTTTGTGTCCATAAAATGGAATAAGCAACTTTAGTGTAACACTGTGATAGTGAAAGCTTCATAATGAGGATTAGATAAATAAGTAAGCAAGTCAATATTAACTAAATTATATGGAATTCCTCTGAAATCTCTTAATCCATTCTTTATCTTGCAGGCATCTTACACATTCATGTATTTGTCTTGGTTCCTCACTCTCTCTTGCAGGTGCAACTGTGGCTGAAGATGCATGTTTTAATTTTAATTCTCTGGGCAATGCATATGGCTACTGCAGAAAGGAAAATGGTAGAAAGATTCCATGTGCACCACAGTAAGCAATCTAAATTATTTCCTGCTATGATGATGATATAATATAAGGATAATAAGAAATATTTTATGGTTCACATCTGTGGGAATATGACTCTCTCACCTGACTAATATAATTGAAATATGAGCCAATTTCTGAAGGGCTAATTTTCTTTGTTTTACATCTTGGGTTACAAGATGGAGCAAAAATGGGGTGTAAAAAGAGTGCCATGAGGATAGAAGTGCCTTTGAAAAGGTTGCGTGAGAAAGGACAGATAGTCCTTGACTTATAACCTTTCATTTACTAACCTCAAAGAAATGATTTATAGGTGATTCTTCCACTTCCAACTGTGACAGCATCCTGTAGTCATGTGATCAAAATTCAGGTTCCTGTATTTATGAGGACCTCAGTGTCCTGAGGTCACATGATCACCATTTTCCATCTTCCCAGCCAGCTTCCAACAAGCAAAGTCAATGGGGGAGGTTGGATTTGCTTAACAACCATGTGATGCACTTAACAATCACAGTGGTTCACCTCATCGCCATGGGAAAAAGGTCGTAAAACTGGCAAGGGAAATTCTGGACACAGTTGTCAAGGACTACACTATTATCAGCCTTTCTTATTGGGCTGACATCACCCAGCTTATTCAACTTGCATATTACTGAATAAACCTTGGTTGGCTGAGTTTATGAATTGCATTTAGTCATAAATCCTAATTTAGAAGCCACAATGGCTAATTTGGCTCCACATGTTGAACCCAAACTAAACGATAAGCCACATTATATTTTAGTGGTGTGTGTAAATCTGGACTCTGCCTTTAGCTCTTAGGCAAACACACAGATCCCTGTGCCATTGTTTCTTGCTAAAGGAAGGGAAGTTTTTATTTTATGTATCCTTAGTTAAATCATAAATATTTTTTTCTTCCAATTTTTTTTTTAAAAAATTGAAATAGAATAATATCCATGGGGAGGGCACTTTCCCTCTTCAACATTTAGTGTAGCTGCCCAACCTTTAGATTTCAACTTCCTGTCATCCACTGATCAGAGATTTGGGGAATTTTAAGCTAGAGATCTGGAAGAAAATAAATCTCCTAATTCTGCTTATCCAGGTGGATAATAGATGCATTCCTTGCTTTTAAGATAAGAATCCTGACTCAAACTATCTTCATCCCCCAAAACAGGGAAATCACAGTGAACTAGTTGGAGATACAAGAACTGTGTTTCTTTATTTTGGTTCAAACCTTGAAACACCTTGTAAGATTTTTCAGGTACATATTAAAGGCAACCCAGTTCATATTGAGGCTGAACAAACCTCTGTTTCTCCATCTCTAATTAAAAAAACAAAACACATAAAGGATAATATAAGATCAACTGTTTGTTACCACAGTGACGTGTTCTGGTCACCTCCCAGTTGGATTACTGCATAGAGCTACCCTTGAAGAGTATTCGGAAAGTGCAACTGGTACGGAACACAATGGTGCTGATAGTTCTGGAAACCTCTCACATGTGACACCGCTGTTATATGATGCACAGGTGGCCAGTTTGCTTCCGGGTCAATTCAAGGAGTTGGCCATTACCTTTAAAGCCTTTTATGACATGGGTCCAGGAAACTGGTGGAACTGTTGGGATTAACCTGATCCAATCCATTTAGTGGAAAATGTTGAATTTATATCCTGTCAGTCAAAGGCTTTTGGCTGGTGAGGTGCAGCAGAAAAGCCTATTCAGCTGTCCCCCCACCCCACCCCCCGTAATATTCTCCTGTCAGAGGTGAGGTCTGTCTCCAGAGTTCTGGCCCCCAGGAACAATCTTCAAACAAGGCTCTGCTGCTTCGTTGGGGGTGGGGGGCAACATGGGCATGTTACATTAGGGATGGCTGATGGAATACTGAATATTCTCATCCCCAGGCTGCCCATCATGTTTCTTAATTTTTACCTTTTATTCTATTTTTAATTGTTTGTTGCACATTCTATCTTTTTGTTATATCATAAAGGTAAAGGTAAAGGTTCCCCCGCACATGTGTGCTAGTCGTTTCCGACTCTAGGGGCCGGTGCTCATCTCCGTTTCAAAGCCGAAGAGCCAGCGCTTGTCCGAGGACGTCTCCGTGGTCATGTGGCCAGCTTGACTAGACGCCAAAGGCGCATGGAATGCTGTTACCTTCCCACCGGAGTGGTCCCTATTTTTCTACTTGCATTTTTACGTGCTTTCGAACTGCTAGGTTGGCAGAAGCTGGGATGAGTAACAGGCGCTCACTCTGTTACACGGCACTCGGGATTTGACCCGCCAAACTGCCGATCTTCTGATCGATAAGTTCAGCGTCCTAACCCACTGAGCCACCGCGTCCCTTTGTTATATCATAAATCACCCCAAAATCATTGTACTAGTGAGATGGGGACATGGGAAATAAATGAATGAATGAATATTTGCAAATAAGCAAAGGAACAAACCTCATTCTTATTAATTAGTAAGAATTGACTGTTTCCTTTTCAGAGATGTAAAATGTGGCAGGTTATACTGCTTCGATAATTTACCTGAACACAAGAATCCTTGCCAAATCTACTATACACCCAGTGATGAAAATAAGGGAATGGTTGATCTTGGAACAAAATGTGGAGATGGAAAGGTTAGTAAATGTTTACCTCTAATCTGTGTGCTCTAAAGTCTGATTCCAAGGGGTGATCACTAAATTTTTTTTGCAATCGATCAATGCTGAAAGCTGGTCTAGAGTTTCCAAACTAAAGTGAATCTACATAGAAGAACAAGTATCCACCTATCCTTATTTTGGTTGTTGTTACTTTGTTTTTTTCTTCAAACAACAACCACAACAAATGAGGTGGATGTCCAGGGCTTCTTTCTTTCTTGCAAGAACAAAACTCCTGGCCTTCTCAGAGCTTTGTGGCTCTCTCTCTCAGCATCTTCTGGACAGATTGTCAAGAGTCAGTCCTTTCTCTAAACGTCTAGGTGTCTCCATAGGGAAGGTGGAAGAGAGAAATGAGAAAATCAGGGCAGAGCTGATTGTGACCTAACAATGAAGCCACTTAGAATGCTGAAGCAACCCCAAAGCTTACATTAAATGAACAGGAATCACTTCCCCTTGAATTTTATACAATATAGAACCTGAAAGTTTAGGTTAGTTTGGAAAGTGCTGTCTTACACCATTGATAATCTCTTACTTTGACTTTCAGGCCTGCAGCAGCAACAGGCAGTGTGTTGATGTGAATACAGCCTATTAATCAACCTCTGGCTTCTCCCATATTTGATTTTGGAGATCCTCCTTCCAGAAGGTTCAACTTCCCTCTAGTCCAAAGAGATCCATCTGCCTGCATCCTGCTAGTAAATCACCCTTAGCTTGCAGATGGCATTTAAATTCTGCAATATTTCTTTTCCATATTTAATCTGTTTACATTTTGTTGTAATCAAACCTTTTTCCTGCCACAAAGCTCCATGGGTGTATATAACACCAAAGGCTTATTTGCTGTCAAAATAAATAAATAAATAAAATGGCCATTTTACCATTTGCCAATTGTAAAGCACATTTAATTCAACAAGTTCTGCCTTTTGAGCTGGTGTATTTGAAGTCAATGCTTCCTCTCCCACAATTTCACACTGGCTTTCCAAGATGTAGCTGCTTCAATCAATAAACTATTCTGCATTTTGTAAAGGCTCATTTTTCAAATCTGGTTTGCTGGAGTAAACCATCTCAAGAACTTGCGTGCAATCCTGAGGTAAACCATCAGGAGAATTATCTACTGGCATTAAAGGAACTTATTCACAGTCATCCAGAAAATTCAAAATATAGTATTTTGTTTCAGAAGGAGCCCCTAACAATAAATAAATCCACATATTGCAAGACAGTTCCAAATGTGTTTTTTAAAAGGCAGAAGGACCTTCTTTTATCCTTGAAAATCTTTCACTTCTCAGCCAAGTGAAGAACTGAAGAAGCTTCCTGGATAAGAAGGAAAACATTTTCCTTTAAAAAAAATATATTCATTTTCGTTTGTCAACAAGAATAAAAGAAAATCAGAGAAACAGAAAAATGAACATCCAACACTAAGAATGAAGAAAAAGAAAAAAATAAAATGTTTTTTATGGGCTTTTTCTGCCATCTTGCTGCCCTCTGGCATCATGGTGTGCATGAATGTTCTGGCAGATGCTCTTAAAAGCATCAACAATGAAGAGAAATGTGGCAAGGATCAAGTTCTCATCAGGCTGTGCTCCAAAGTAATTGTCCGGTTCTTAACTGTGATGATGAAACACAGCTACATAGGTGAATTTGAGATCATTGATGACCACAGAGCTGGAAAAATTGTTGTGAATCTCACAGGCAGGCTTAACAAGTGCAGTGTGATCAGTCCCAGATTCGATGTCCAGCTGAAAGACTTGGAAAGTGGCAGAACAACTTGCTGCCTTCACATCAGTTTGGGTACATTGTCTTGACCATGTCAGCTGGCATCATGGATCATGAGGAAGCAAGATGAAAACACACAGGAGGGAAAATCCTGGGTTTCTTTTTGTAAACTTGTAAAAAAAAAGCAGTCAAAATAATTGTTTTTATGGGTACAAAAAAGCTGGGGGGACCTAACTGTTGAATATATATAACATTGCAGGATTCAATCTGGGTCGGTCGTCAGGACCGGAAGTATCGTCTTTCAAGCTTCCAGTCTCATGCTGGAGCCCGTCCTCAGAGCCCGTCTCTGTGTCCAGCACAAGTCCGAAAGGTCAGGAAACAAACCTGGTCCTGCTGACTGACCCAGATTGGATCCTGCAACATTATCCTGGGACATGTATGTTCTCCTTCATTCATATCTGACATGGAACAAAAAGAGCCCACCCTGGCTGGATGCTGAAACATTGAAAAAACCTGTAGGTTCTCCTTCTCTTACGTAACGGGCCTACAAATAGTTATAAGATTTCCCATCTTTCTTTCTTTCTTTCTTTCTTTCTTTCTTTCTTTCTTTCTTTCTTTCTTTCTTTCTTTCTTTCTTTCTTTCTTTCTTTCTTTCTTTCTTTCTTTCTTTCTTTCT
>JAKJMR010000138.1:1300202-1315862 GCA_024449315.1 Daboia siamensis | reverse complement strand
ACACACACACACACACACACACACACACACACACACACACACACACAGAGAGAGAGAGAGAGAGAGAGAGAGAGAGAGAGAGAGAGAGAGAGAAATCAAGATTGTTGGCACAGTCACTCATTCCCTTTTCCCAACTGGATTACTGCATAGTGATAACCCTTGAAGAGCTTTTGGAGGCCACAACTGGTACAGAAGGCAATGATGCTGAGAGTCCGGGAGTCCCTAGTGTGGCACATGTGACACCATAGTTACACAAGCTGCACAGGTTGCCAGTTGCTCCTGGAAAATTCAAGGAGTTGGTCATGACCTTTAAAGTTCCTTATGCCATGGGTCCAGGGTATCAGTGGAGCTGCCTCACCTTTTGGGGACTAATCTGCCCCAGTGTTTCCATGGAAAGGGCCTGTTTTGGATTCTGTCAAAGACTTTTGGCTGGTGAGGTGCAGGATAAAAGCCTTTTCTGCTGTGGCCCCCCCTTGGCAATATTTTCTTGTCAGAGGTGAGGTTTACCCCAGAATTCTGGCCTCCCGGAACAGCCTATAAACCTGCCTCTACTTGGGTCCCCACCATGGACCTGCTAGGTTGGGGTGGGCTGACTGGGTAGAGAAGGTATTCTCACCCCCAGACTGCCCTTCATCTTGGTTTTTAATTTTTAACTTTTATTCTAATTATAATTGATTTTAGCAATTTCTAATGTTTTATTGTATTGTAAGTCACCCAGGATATGAGGGCATGGGAAACAAACAAACAAACTGCTTACAAATAAGCAAAGGAACCAGCCTCTCATTACTCCATTCTTGTTAATTAGCATGAATTCACTATTTCCTTTTCAGGGATATAAAGTGTGGCAGGTTATTCTGCTAAGTTGTTAAAAATACATGCAAATACGATTATTCAAAAGACCCAGATTATGGAATGGCTGACCCTGGAACAAAATGTGGAGATGGAAAGGTTAGTAAATGTTTACCTCTAATCTGTGTGCTCTAAAGTCTGATTCCATGAGGTGATCACTAAAATAATTTTGCAATCGATCAATGCTGAAAGCTGGTCTAGATTTTTCATACTAAAGTGAATCTAAGTAGAAAAAAAGTATCCATCTAACCTTCTTTTGGTTATTGTTATTTTGTTTTTCCTTCAAACAACAGCCACCACAAATGAGGTCAATGTCCAGGGCTGTTTCTTTCTTCCAGGAACAAAAAATCTGGCCTTCTCAGAGCCTTGTGCTTCTCCCTCACAGCATCTTCTGGACAGACTGTCAAGAGTCAGTCCTTTCTCTAAACTTCTAGGCATCTCCATAGGGAAGGTGGAAGAGAGAAATGAGAAAATCAGGGCAGAGATCTAACAATGTGACCTAAGAATGAAGCCACTTAGAAATCCTGAAGCAAACACAAAGCTGACCTGAAAGGATCAGGAATCACTTCCCCTTGATTTTTATAACCTGAAAGAAGTTGGGGTTAGTTCTAAGGAATGACAGAGTTTAGATGCGTAGGAAACTGCTGTCTTACTCCACTGATAATCTCTTACTTTGACTTTCAGGTCTGCAGCAACAGACAGTGTGTTGATGTGAATACAGCCTACTAATCAACCACTGGCTTCTCACAGGTTTGATTTTGGAGATCCTTCTTCCAGAAGGTTCGGCTTCCCTCTAGTCCAAAGAGACCCATCTGCCTGCATCCTACTAGTAAATCACCCTTAGCTTGCAAATGGCATCCAAATTCTGCAATATTTCTTCTCCATATTTAATCTGTTTACCTTTTGCTGTAATCAAACCTTTTTCCCACCACAAAGCTCCATGGGAATCTACAACACCAATGGCTTATTTGCTGTCAAGAAAAAAAAATTGGCCATTTTACCGTTTGCCAATTGCAAAGCCCTTTTTATGCAACAAGTTCTGCCTTTGGAGCTGGTGTATTCAAAGTCAATGTTTCCTCTCCCAAAATTTCATGCTGGCTTTCCCAGATGTAGCTGCTTCTATCAATAGACTATCCTCATTCTGCATTGCCTAAAAGGCTCATTTCTCAAATCTGATTTGCTGTAGTAAACCGCATCAAGACCTTGCATGCAATCCTGAGGTAAACAATCAGGTGAATTATCTACTGGCATTAAAGGAACCTATTCACAGTCATCCAGAAAATTCAAAATATAGTATTTTGTTTCAGAAGGAGCCTCTAACAATAAATCATCCACATATTGCAACACAGTTCCAAAGGTGCTTTTCTTTTCTTTTTTTAAAGAAAATTTTATTAAATATACATTTAAAAACAAAAGTGGACATGATTCAACTTGCCTAGCTACAACACTACTATTAGTATTATCTTATGTTACAGAAAGAAATAACAAAAACCTAAAATACAGTCTATAACAGGACCAAGTATAACAAACTGTACATATAACATCTGTCGGGTTTTTTTAGTAAACTGTCATCCAGTCCTCAGCATTATATTTACATATCTTTCAGTTATGTCCATTATATAGATGCTAATAAGAAATCCTTACATTATCAACCAATCAAACAATGTTCATCTCAGTGATCCCCCTTAACTCTAACCAATTGTACAAATTTTGCCAAATTTCATAATACTCCGTTCCGTTCTTATTTTTGATCTCTAGGGGGTTAACCTGCCCATTTCAGTGCAGAATAAAATTTTATCTATTATTTCTTCTTCAGTGGGTGGTACTCTGGTTTCTCTTCAGAGCATATAAATCTTTCACCTTTTACCAAAGGGGCTTTTCAAAAGGCAGAAGGACCTTCTTGGTTTTATTTCCTTGAAAATCTTTCACTTCTCATCCAAGTTAAGAACTGAAGAAGCTTCTTGGATAAGAAGCAAAACATTTTTTTAAAAAAAGATATTTATTTTCATTTGTCAAGAAGAATAAAATAAAAACAGGAAAACAGAAAAATGAACGCCAACACTAAGAATGAAGAAAAAGAAAAATAAAGAGGTTTTTTCTGGGTAAAAAAAGGTGGGGGAACCTAATTGTTGAATATATCTAACATTGCAGGATTCAATCTGGGTCGGTCATCAGGACCAGAAGTTTCGTCTTCCAAGCTTCCAGTCTCATGCTGGAGCCCGTCCTCAGAGCCCGTCTCTGTGTTCAACATGAGTCCGAAAGGTCAGGAAACAAAACCTGGTCCTGCTGGCTGACCCAGATTGGATCCTGCAACATTATCCTGGGACACGTATGTTCTCCTTCATTCATGTCTGACAGGGAACAAAAAGAGCCCACCCCGGCTGGATGCTGAAACATTCAAAAAAACCAGTAGGTTCTCCTTCTCTTACGCAACGGGTCTACAAATAGTTATAAACTTTCCCAATCTTATTTGACAAAACTATAAACCTTATAAACCTTCTAGTCCATTGTCTGATGAAAGCAGTTGGATTTGCCATCTCTGCTAGTTGAGACAATTTCAAGATCCATTCTTCCACGGTCAGCACAGGGCTTAGCAAGTACAATCCTTGCAGCTGTCATAACATAAAGTGATAACGTCCCAAATTGTTTTCCAATTGGTATGTCACTAATACCTAAAAAAACCTTCTGTTGTGTACCGGGTTCGTTGCTTGAGAGATGAGACGAGGCGAGTGAGTTCAGTCAGGAACATTCTTTATTGCTTGCAGGAACTGAACTGGGAAACAGGGCTGCAAATGCAGTTATTTATATCCTGGCCTCTAGGTGGCGGCCAATAGGTTTAAAGCAACCTATTGCCGCCCTAGAGGCAGCCAATGGCAGTGCTGGAGACGGGTTGTCTGAGGAGCTGGGAGCCGTTAGCCAGCTCCTTGCTTAAGCAACCTTCCAGCATTCAAACTCCACATGGTACACTCAGCAAAACAAGGCCCAATACATTACACCTTCAATTTTACGATTTCTACCTTAAATATTCAGAAAAAAACCACAACCAAGAAAGTCCAGTTGCCTTTTGAACAGCACTTTTGGGGCAGCCATGACCTGAATGATTGAGAATCTCCACAGAGAGTGAGGACCATTAATCGGAGGGATGGCTTGACCCCAGAAGCTGTGGCTGCTCCATCACTGGAGCTTTTCAAGGCATTTGTTTGTCCAGAGTGGTATAAGATCTCCCACCTTGGCCAGAGGGTTGGACTAGAAGACCTCCAAGATCCCTTTCAGACCTATGATTCTGCGACAATTCTAAATGCTGAGTGCCAATAAAGATTCTCTGGATTCAAAAAGGTGGAAATTCCCCGATTGCAGATTCTTATATTTTTGTGCTTTTAAAAAGAGGCTGTCTATTTGTTTTCCTAATGTTTACATTTTAATTAAAAATTCAGAGGGTATTAAAACACATCAATTTTAAACATTTTGATTTTTAAAACAGATTTGTTTTTTTTAATCTTTATATGTGTAGCAATGCTGACATCTAGTGAGCATGAATCTCAACTGCACCCTTAAATATATGCTAGTTGTTTTCTATCTGTATATATAGTCATCCTGGCCACATGAGCACAGATCCTAGAAAAGATAAAAAACAAATCAGTGAACAATTAGAAGCAAGCAAAGTCATAACTAGTAGCCAGCATGGGTTTGTTAAAAATGGATCATTTTCGATAAAGTGACTAAACTAGTAGACCAGCAAAATGCAGTGGATGTAGTATACTTAGATTTCAGTAAGGCATTTGACAAGGTAGACCACAATCTACTCCTTGGTAAGCTAAGAAAAGATGCAATAGTCAACATAACCACCAGATGGATCTGTAGCTGGCTAACAAACCATACTCAATGAATAGTCCTCAATGGCACTACATCCCCATGGAGAGAAGTAAGCAGTGGGGTACCACAAGGTTCCGTCTTAGGTCCAGTACTTTTCAATATCTTCATAAATAACTTAGATGAGGGAATTGCAGTGGAACTCATCAAACTGCGGATAACACCAAACTGACAGAGGTTGCCAACACCCCAGAAGACAAACTCAGCATCCAAAAAGATCTTGACAAACTTGAACAATGGGCCCTATCCAACAAAATGAGTTTCAATGTGGACAAAAGCAAAGTTTTACATTTAGGCAGGAAAAACCAAAGGTACAAATACAGATTGGACGAGACCTGGCTTAAAAACTATGAGAGGGACTTTGGAGTCTTAGTGGACGATCACTTCACTGTGAGCCAGCAGTGTGCAGCAGCAACCAAACAAGCTAATATGGTATAGGTTCTCCTGCTTGAGCAGGGGGCTGGACTAGAAGACCTTCAAGGTCCCTTAAAGCTCTAATTCTATTCTATTCTATTCTATTCTATTCTATTCTATTCTATTCTATTCTATTCTAATCCTAATTTCCACTGTGATATTTACCTTTTTCTGAATGTTCCAATAGCTTCAATGTGTCTTCTTCTATGGGTGGTAGAAGAAGTGTAGTCCTTGAACATTATTCTTCCACCCTATAGAACAATAATATCAAAGGAAATTTCCGATTTTATTGCCTGGAGTTTGACATGGGTGACAATGATAAGAACGTAACCAAAATATTCTATATCATTTCTCATTTTGCACACCTTCTGGTGGCCTTTAATGAGCACCAAGCTTTTTTGAATGGAAATTACAAAAAAGAGGGGGTGAATAAGTATGCTGATGTAGATAGTCATTTTTCTGAACCCTCTCCTTTATTTATTTGCTGTCTCCTACTCTTCTTCTGTGGCTGTGAAGATTTTAAAATGACAATGAATGAGAGAAAACTGCTGAGTCTGTCTTGTAAAATGATGTCACTGAGGCATGAAATAATTGTAAAATAAACTAGCTTTATACAAAAACATGGCAAAGCCTACAGAAATGCAGAAGAGGTTTTCCTGATTTCAGGCATTTCTGAAGAAATATCAATGACTGGGGATCATGATAGCTACCATTTCTAGATGATGATTCTGGTTGTATTTTTACTCAGAGATAGGTCCTATTTTACTCAGAACGGTTGCTGGAACTGGGTATGTCTAGTTTAATGAAGAGAAGGACTAGGGGTGACATGATAGCAGCGTTCCCATATCTCAGGGGCTGCAACAAAGAGGAGGGAGTCAAGCTATTCTCCAAAGAGCCCAAAGACAGGAGAAGAAGCAATGATGGAAACTAATCAAGGAGAGAAGCAACCTAGAACTAAGGAGAAACTTCCTGACAGTTAGAACAATCAACCAGTGGAACAACGAGCTTCCAGAAGTTGTGAATGCTCCAACACTGGACATTTTTAGGAAGAGACTGGACAGCCATTTGTCTGAAATGGTATAGGGTTTCCTGCCTGAGCAGGGGGTTGGCCTAGATGACCTCCAAGGTCCCTTCCAACTTTATTATTATTATTATTATGAACCCAACAGGAACTACCACTGAGTAAATGTGTCAAGGAAGTAATGTTTTTAAAAATGAGCTTGGCAGAGAAATCATTTCACAAAGCTAATTCACCTTTCACAACTGCTCTTCTACCAGGGCCACTAACGACCTTCACTTTGATTCCTCCTACCTGAATTTTCAATAAGCTGCATGTTATAATTTGATAGAACAGGTAACAATCCTATGAATTGCATTGAATTATTATTTTTTAATCCCATTTATATCCCGTCCTTCTCTGAAGACTCAAGGTGGCTTACAACCTAAGAAGCACAAATCAATATGCTTAGCAATAGCCTTCATTCTATGTAGACGCCTACTTATTAGGGCTCTCCCCCCCCCGTGGCATTTTTACAAAGTCAGCTTATTGCCCCCAACAATCTGGATCCTCATTTTACCTACCTGGGAAGGATGGAAGGCTGAGTCAACCTTGAGCCTGGTGGGATGTGAACCTGCACTAATTGCAGGCAGCTGGTGTTACTTAAGGAGGCATTAGCCCACTGCTCTACCAAGGCTCTGAGTTTGTGCAGAATTAAATTAGTTTTTATCTGTTTCTTTCCCATCATTTTGCCCTAACTCCTAGTACAAAATCGATCAATATTTGGCTCCAGTCATAAGTATTTATCAACTAATTATCTCCCTTGACAATCCACACTGAAGTATTTACTCTGTGATAGGAATTAGACTGACTTTCCGCAGCGTAATTCTGATGTGTTAGATTACTACCATCCAGAGCTGCAACTTTCCCAAATCCCAGACAGCCAACACATCTAGATGGAAATGGGCTGTTTTCTTGTGACATTTTTATTTATCAAATTAATTTCATGCCCATCGGGTGGTTCGAGGTGACTCTGAGCAGTTTACAAGATAAAACACACAAACATTTCACAATTACGAATATAAAAACATTAAAATTACAAAAATTAAACTAAAAAACCGAGGATTTGGAGAAGACAGTCTAGCATAGCCAGGTTTCAAGGCTTTTCCTGAGGGATACAAGACAGAGTCAATCTTGCATCTTATAGCAAGAAGTTCTAAAGATATTCTAAAGCAGTGGCCCTCAACCTTTTGGCACCAGGGACTGTTTCTGTGGAGAGGTTTTTCATGGAATGGAGGAAGAGTGGTTTTGCATGCTCCTGCATGCCACTGATGGAGTTTCACTTGTTTACACACCTGGTTTCTGGCATGCCAATGCCTGGTGCCAGTCCATGGTCTGGAGGTTAGGGTCCCCTGTTCTAAAGGGCAGAAACCATGACAGAAAAGTCTCTTCTTCTGGATCCTTGGCAGAAGGATCCACAGTAGCCCCCTTTTCCAGCATGAGTGATGCAAATCAATCCCATGGGGAAAAGGGGGTTCTGCAGATACACTGGAAATGGCATAAAGAGTTTTAAAGGTAACAGCCAACAACCAGAAACAGATCAGTAGCCAGTGCAGCTTGTGCATGGCGTTAAACTCTCTGCACCACAACATTCTAGAACAGTTGTAGCTTCTGAATACTCTTCAAGGGAAGGCCCCTGTAGAACATACTGCAATAATCCAAATGGGAAATGGACAATAGTTGGCAGCAGGTTGTTTGCAGGTGAGAAGGGTGTCCACAAATCAAAGTGCATACTTCTATTTTTTAAAAAGTTGAAATCTGAAGATCTACTGGAAAAATACTATCCTGTGAAATGCTAAATCTTAAGAAAAGCTGGTGATTCAGGGAACTTTGGGATTATTATTTTTTGAACAGGAGCTGAGCCATTACATAAGATCATAAAATGCTATCAAATGCCATCACCTTGTGTAGAGGACAGCAATAAAATATAAATAAGGGCTTCAGCTTCTTCACTCTGTTAAACAGTTTCTTTGCAGAAGTGATTAGTGATATTTTTTTCCCATTATTTCCTAATCCCTGCCATGAGAAAGATAAATGTCAAGTGTGTGTTTATTATTACAGGTTCTTGGCATGGATGAGATTTACTCTGTTAAATGTTTTGTATTTGTCTTTCAAGAATTAGGACCATCTCCAGAAAGGCAATGAAATGCCATCACAAGTCATATGAAAATTTTGTAAACATAAAAGTGAACAGTGCCAGGTAAGATGACATGGAGATGGCTATTCATGGGACAAAGATATGTTCTCTTCTTCTGTCATTATCTTCTGATCCACAGCAGTAAATGATAATTTTCTACTCTTTTAAAACAAGGGGGCAGCATGGATGGTAAAAACTTCATTGGTTGTCTCCATTTCTAATTAATCTCTCTACATTCTTCATCCTGTTTAAAGTAAAAAAAAACACCTGGAGAGAGATGTCTAAATAGGTAAGGTTTTCAATAAATTGGAGTGGTCACCTCTGATGAAATCCTCCACTTGAAATCTGAAACAGAATGTACTTAAAAAGATAACATGTGTATGTTGAACACAAGACATTGTTATGAACTGAGATAAAGAAAAAAAATTGGTCATTAAAATTTAGCAGTAAAAATACTAATAGCTAATTAGAAAATTAATTTGTGCATAAAGATCGTGTAAAGGTGAATAATTTAGATAAGCTAAAACCATATTGTTGAAAGTAATAAATAGGTCTATATGGAATGTTAAAAATGAAAATTATCAGTTTAAACAAGAGATACCAGATTCAAAGAGGAAGAGAGGAAGTATTAAATATTGAAATAAAAAGAAATTTTGATTACTACTTAAAAAAACCTGAAAATTAACAAAAAGGAAGGATATCATATTGTATCCTTAGTTTGTTGACATAGAGGCTGAGAAGTTAAGTAAACGGGATGTGTATTTTGAATATTAGATTTTGTGAGGAATGGTGATAGATGAATTGGGAGTATACTAAAAATCTTGGGAATGATAAATATCAAATGTTAAATCTAAATGTTAGTGGAAATTAAAATTGAAAAATTATTAGGTCATTGATTGTCTAAAAGACAATCTTAAAACAACTAGAATATGTGTAAACTAAAAACTATGGATATATCTAAGGAAGTTATTTTCTATGTGATTGACAGGATAAAACTTATCTTTAAATTTACAAAGAGACAGTATATATGGAGAGAAAAAGAGAGGAAATGTTTATGGTAGCAATCTGAAGTTTGTACTAATGATATCTGTATGTAATTGAATTACTACTACCCAGCCAACATGTTGCTTTTCAAATATGTGAATGTAATATTAGAAAATCAATAAAATTTGTAAAAAAAAATCTGCAGAGAGATGTCTAAATAGGTAAGGTTTTCAATAAATTGGAGTGGTCACCTCTGATGCAGTCCTCCACTTTCGGAAGACTGCCATGTAATTTACAACTCATAAAATGCACATGGAAAGGCCTCTTTAAAAAGGACAAAGATATTAGAGCAACATTAGTACAAAATGTCTTAATACAATTCTTTGAACTAGGAAAAGTACATTGGAAAATAAATGTGTTCAATATTCATGTACATGCATAGAAATTTTAATGCAGGCTTCTTCTTAATACAAAATTTATAATGATGGAATTTAGCCATGATATACTCATTTACTTATTTCATTTATACCCCAATTTTTACCTCAAATTAATATTTAGTGCAATAAGTTTACAAAAGCTATCAAATTAGACTACAAAATAAAAATCTTTGCAAATCTTTAGCCAAGTATCAAACATTTGTTGCAAAACAAACAACATCACTGCAGCAACTGTTCATAATTCTGGCAAAAATGGATTATCCTTTGTCTTTTATATGAAGAAGAAAGAATGATATCTTAGAAAACAAGGAAGAAATAGATAAGAGAATCAGGATGCCCCATGAAATTTTAGCTTTTGTACCCAGTCACTAGTTTATCTCCATTCTTGCCCATTATTTGTGCAATCTTCTCCTAACTGATCTTCAAAATATCATTATGAACAGAAAGGCAGCAGAACTAAAGTTGATGTGCAAATACAATAATCCCAAAAAACATTCAGTAAATAAACTCATTAGAGTACATTGAGTGCACAAAGAACACACAAAGAATATATTGCTTCTGATCTTTTAAAGATTAATAATGTTTTTTAAACAGTTGGTATAATCTTAGCTGTTCCCTAATTGTGAAGTCTGTCGTATCTTTTTGAGTGCAATCTTTCTCAACCTCAGGAAGACAACTCAACATGTTGACTGGGGAATTCTGGGAGTTGAAATCTACATAGCTTAAGGTTGCTAAAGAGAAGCAAGTGTACTGGGGTCAGCATCTCATGGCATAATTTATAGGGTGAAGCTTATAGAGGGATCTACCATTTAAAGCAGGAGGACTGCAGGGTGGACTGAAATAGCTTTGTTCCTTTACATTTTACTTGAATTTACTTCACTTGTTTTACTAAATCTACTTTGAATGGGAAAAGAAGCCTCCATTTATTCTATTTAGAATTTTGCAATGCTGTTACAAAGCAGGTTTGCATGCTAAAAACTACAATATTCTGAATGTTGTGATTCAGTTTATTCTAGAGGAATTAGTTATCAAAAAGCATATGTAAAAAAATGAGCACCCTATTATACATTTGCATAATTTAGGTGAAAGCCTGCTCAAAAGTACATTATATTAGGGAAAATAATCTGTAAATTGTCAATGGTTGGGGGTGGGAAGAGAGAATATAAAAAGTACACAAATGAAGATTATTAGAAAAAAGTTTGTAGGAAAAAAGTGCAGAATGCAGAATTAAAAACACAACCTGATTTGAGTGTAAACTCAAAGAAATGCAAACATGGAAAAACAAGAGTTTAAGAACTTAGGGGAAGAAAAGTCTAACTTCCCCTTTTTATTGTACCCTTTAAAATGATTGTTGTTTATAGTCTATTACGGAGCACATCCATGAATGCCAATTAGCAGTCAGAAGACAGGATGAAAACTCCTTAACTGCACAAAACATGGACGGGCTGAAGCATAATTTCAACTGGGAGACTGGGAGCATCCTAGATCAAGCCAAGTTCAAAAAACCTAGTGAATTCCTGGAAGAGTGGTACTCAAACTAATCAACCATCATCAGGTACACAGAGAAACACATCATCTACACGTCATTCAAAAGAGACCATCAAAAAGCCAAAAAGAAAGCAAAAAAGCCTCAAATAGTTCCTCAGCAATAATCAACTACTAGAGGAGCAAACACCAACACAAGATAAACACGAGACCAACAATCAAGAAGTAAACAATACCCAAACCTATCAAGGGACTACAAAGAAGACTCTCACAAACACCAATAGCGAAAGTCCATTCTATAGAAAAAGAATGCAAATACAATTCCTTTCCAGCATTGATGATATTACCTAATTTGGTAATGAAATGTCTGCAAGAAAAAAGGACTCCACAATATTCATGAGCTATTTAACTATTCATAAATAGTTAAAAACAGCAGTAATATCAGCACTGTAATACAATAGCTTTACAATAGCAAAGCCTGCATCCTAAAAAAATAGCCTTAATAATAATAGTCACTGATTGCATCATAATTGTTTGACAGTTGTTTGCACACAGTCACTAGTTTATCTCCATTCTTGCCCATTATTTGTGCAATCTTCTCCTAACTGATCTTCAAAATATCATTATGAACAGAAAGGCAGGAGAACTAAAGTTGATCTGCAAATACAATAATCCCAAAAAACATTCAGTAAATAAACTCATTAGAGTACAAAGATTAATAATGCTTTTTAAACAGTTGGCATAATCTTAGGTGTTCCCTAAACGACTAGCACGTATGTGCGGGGGAACCTTTACCTTTACCTTTAGTAATTGTGAAGTCTGTCATATCTTTTCTAGTGCAGCCTTTCTCAACCTCAGCAACACAACTCAACATGTTCACTGGGAATTCTGGGAGTTGAAATCTACGCAGCTTAAAGTTGCTAAAGAGAAGCAAGTGTACTGGGGTCAGCATCTCATGGCATAACTTATAGGGTGAAACTTATAGAGGGATTTACCATTTAAAGCAGGAGGACTGCAGTGTGGACTGAAATAGCTTTGTTCCTTTACATTTTACTTGAATTTTCTCCATTTGTTTTCCTAAATCTACTTTGAATGGGAAAAGAAGTCTCCATTTATTCTGTTTAGAATTTTGCAATGCCGTTACAAAGCACGCTTACATGCTGAAACCTGCAATATTCTGAATGTTGTGATTCAGTTCATTCTAGAGGAATTAGTTATCAAAAAGCATATATAAAAAATGAGCACCCTATTATACATTTGCAAAATTTAGGTGAAAGCCTGCTCAAAAGTACATTATATTAGGGAAAATAATCTGTAAATTGTCAATGGTTGGGGGTGGGAAGAGAGAATATAAAAAGTACACAAATTAAGATTATTAGGAAAAAGTCTATAGGAAAAATGTGCAAAATGCGGAATTAAAAATACAACCTGATTTGGGAGTGAACTCAAAGAAATGCAAACATGGAAAAACAAGTGTTTAAGTATTTAGGAGAAGAAAAATCTAACTTCCCCTTTTTTGTACCCTTTAAAATGATTGTTGTTTATAGTCTATTACAGAGCACATCCATGAGTGCCAACTAGCAGTCAGAAGACAGGATGAAAACTCCTTAACTGCACAACACGTGGACGGGCTGAAGCATAATTTCAACTGGGAGACTGTGAGCATCCTAGATCAAGCCAAGTTCAAAAAACCTAGTGAATTCCTGGAAGAGTTGTACTCAAACTAATTAACCATCATCAGGTACACAGAGAAACACATCATCTACACATCAGTCAAAAGAGACAATCAAAAAGCAAAAAAGGAAGCAAAAAAGCCCCAAATACCGTATTTCCTGGCGTATAAGACGACTTTTTAACCCATGAAAATCTTCTCAAAAGTCAGGGGTCGTCTTAGAGGCCGGGTCCTGAAACTGCAGGGACAGGGCTGGCTGGAAAACCTGAAGCGGATCTCCCATTTGGTCTGCGCAGGGAAAGCGGGACCAATTGGAGAACAAGCTGCAGTCTGTGATTTTTTAGAGGCTGGGGTCTGGGCGTCTTTCCTTCTAAAGTTGAAGAGCAGCTGCAGTCTTATCCCAACTTGAAAGGCAGGTGGGGAATGCAGCAATCAGAGCAGCTGCTTAGCTCTAAGGACACATTTGACTCAGGAACTGGGCGGGCGGGCTGCAAAACCTGGAGCAGATCTCCCATTTGGTCTGCGCAGGGAAAACTTTAGAGTGAATTAGGAAAAGTTTGATCCACTTGCACTGTTTTATGTTTACATGTTTGATGACAAACAGCCTTATGTTTATAAGTGACAGTTTTCCTACTAAGTACCTGCATGTCATAAGCATTTGAATTAAAATTACCATATTAAAATCAAATCTGATGTTTTTTAATTTTTATTTAGTGTGTGTTGGAAGAGGAGTAGTCTTATACGGCGAGTATAGCCTAAACCCTATAATTTAACAGGAAATGTAGGGGGTTGTCTTATACGCCCAGTCATCTTATACACCAGAAAATACGGTAGTTCCTCATCAATAATCAACTACTAGATGAGCAAACACCAACACAAGATAAACACTAGACCAACAATCAAGAAGTAAACAATACCCAAACCTATCAAGGGACTACAAAGAAGACTCTCACAAACACCAATAGAGAAAGTCCATTGTATAGAAAAAGATAGCAAATACGACTCCCTTCTAGCATTGATGATATTACCTAGTTTGGTAATGAAATGTCTGCAAGAAAAAAGGACTCCACAATATTCATGAGCTATTTAACTATTCATAAATAGTTAAAAACAGCAGTAATATCAGAACTATAATACAATAGCTTTACAGTAGCAAAGCCTGCATCCTAAAAAAATAGTTTTAGTAATAATCATCACTGATTGCATCATAATTGTTTGACAGTTGTTTTGCCTTGCCTCTTGCCAGCATCTGATTGAAAGAAATAGACAAAATGAGATTAAAGAAGATTAAAAGGAGATTAATGCCAAGGAGAATGGAGAAAGGATCCATTGTCTTCCCTGATCTATTTCCTTTTTCTCTCTGCTTGTTTTGATTTTATTTTCCAAAGCTGTAAAGTGTCATATGGGGCTTATGCAATACTAGAATTAGTGGCAGTCAAGGATGCACATATTTCACCTGTCTATATGAAAGAGAGGGGGCTTTGTGGCTACCATCTTGACACTCTTTTACTAACTCTCCCTGCAGATGCCCATGGCTGCAGTCAAAACACATGAAAATCACCGGATGTTGTTATTGTTGGTTAGAACTGGGGGAGAATTTCATTAGCAAAATGAATAACAAATGGAGTCATAAAAAGCCAGTTTGGTGTGGTGGGTAAGATGCAGGTCTAGAAATGAGAAGACGTTGAGCTTTTCTTGGGCATGAAACCCAATTGGGTAACTTTGGGCTTCTTTCTTAGCCCAACTGAACTCATTGGATTTTTGTTGGGGAAAATAGAACAGGAAAGAATACTAAGCATGTGCACTACCTTGACCTAGTTATAAAAAATAATAATAAAGCCATAAGAGAATAATCTAAGCAAAAAATAAAATCAAGAACAAAACATTTGCCCATATATCATATAGATATAGGAGAAGAACAGACAAAGCTGGAGGATGGAATTAAATGTGACATCAGTTTGGAGTCATTCCATTGCTGCAAGAGACCCAGTTCCAGCCCTCCATGAATTCCATTGACCCTGATCTCAAGCCAATTCAGCACTGACCATTAGTTGACTAGATTCTTGTTTATAGAGGCACAAGTAAACTCTTCTGTACCTTGAATTCAATGGCTTTGATTAATTAATTGTGCCTGCATTGTGTTGAATCCCAATATGACACAGTCACTCTCTGCCAAAGTTCCTCAACTTCAATATCCTCTATCATTCTATCTCTGTTAGTAAGAATTAAGTCCAGTATAGCTGACCTCACTAGCTATTATTTCTTTCCAGAATTAATAGAAGCCACCTTGGGTTTTTCAAAAACAGATCATTCCTTATTTCTCTCTTTGACAAAATGACTAAATCAGTGGATAAGGGAAACATTGTGGACATAGTTTTATTAGAGTTCAATATGCTATTTGACAAAGCAGTCCACAGCCTACCTCTTGGTAAGACTGAACAATGTGGGATAATCAATACCACTACTAGATGGATTCACAACTGAGTGACCAACCACACTCAGCCGGTAGTTCTCAGTGGAATTATATCTATAGTTCTCCTAGTAGAACCAACACTTAATCATGAATCAGAAGTGTGTTGCAACTGTCAAAAAGGCTAATGCCGTTGTATGTCACATCAACAGAGGGATAGTTTCAGAAAATGGTAATACTACTTTATACTGCACTGGTGAAACCAGAGGAAGAGGAAGAGGAAGAGGAAGAGGAAGAGGAAGAGAAGAGAAGAGAAGAGAAGAGAAGAGAAGAGAAGAGAAGAGA
>JAKJMR010000138.1:1240441-1294399 GCA_024449315.1 Daboia siamensis | reverse complement strand
TTTTGTGGTTCCAGCCCTATATGTTTTTAAAGAACTGCCAAAGGTTCTTGGTGCGAAGGGTGGCATCACGCCACAGGGATGAAAACCCTAAGAACTCCAGATGCTATTAAATTGAAACCTAGATATTTTGACCACACTGCTTAGGGCTGCTGGGAGATGCCCAATTGATTTGCAATATCTGGAAGTCGAAGGGACTATTAGGGTCTATTAGTAAAGGTAACGCAAAATATTCTGAAAGAAAAATCCTTATGCATAGAGTACATATACCTGTACATACATTCACCCGGTTGAATAAAATGAAGGTAGAAAAAAATATTTTGATTAAGCTAGTGAATTCCTAGTTGCTGCATAGCTTTTGTTTTCATACTGGACATAGAAGAAAAAATAAATAATGGTGATTTAATAATTTACATATAAAATTGGCTTATGGAGTAGCTTGTTATTGATCAGTCAAGAAACTTTCTTATAGTCATTGACCAATTCATACAAAGGAAAAAGACAAATTCTGGTTCTAGCAAATAAAACTTTGATAAAACTAAATAAATGTTCCAGTCCAAATAGAGCATATTTTACAAATAATACAGCAAACGTAGCCACATTTAGAGGAAGGAAAACTGAGATCAGGCGACAATAATTTAGACAAAATTAATCTGAATCACCTGGAAATGAAGAATTATCATAGGAGAGAAATATGTGATGATCTAGAAGTTTCCTTGTCTACCAACATACATGTGATGACCTGTCCTTCAGAAGTAAAATATACAGCTAGATAAATTAATGGAGGTGAGTGAGGTTGTTCAGTTGAATGGCAGCCATGAAGAATGACCTCAATTCTGGAATTCTCGATTTCTTTCATTTCTTTCTTTCTTCATTCTTTGAGAAACATGTTCTCACTTCAAGGAAGCAGATTGGGTAACTCATTTTTAAGGTGATTGAAAGGGAAAGCTTTTCCTCCTTTTTTCTATTATAAAAGAAGAATTTAGAAATTTTAGATCAGACAGCATCAAACTGAGATAAGAAAAGTATTAAAAGTAGGTATACATTTGTAGAAGCATGCATACATTGTAATACTGGTTTATCATTTATCCTCCCATTGAACAGAAAGGTTAAATTCAGCATAAGATGTGGTTTGGTGCTACTTTTATACCTCTATCCCTAACAGGCTTTGCAATTTTAATTAATCTGGAGTTATTTCAAGGGAGGAGTGCTGGTGATGGTAAGGGCAGAAGTTCTGAAAGAAAACAAGTTGGCCACCAAAGAGAGTTTCAAAGGCTCACATACCTTATTGTTTCTGAATGAAGGCCAGGTTCTTTTGCCTTTGGGCTCTTGGAATGAAGCTGCTGTTTCTACTGTGGACTTTCTTTCCCCAAAAATTGCCAAACAGACTAATCAAAAGTAGATTTTCCTCTTTTCATTTTCATTCATCAAAGATTTCTGCTTTGCCTTTAACAGAAGGGTGGATAGTGCCCTTTTTTCCACCCTTGTCTTTATTGTGCCTTTATAGATTTCTATCCCAAGTGGAGACAAAAGGAGATATTATAAGGGAAAAGTGGGTCCTCTTAAGGCAATTGAAATGATTCACTCTGCTCTGTGATTCATTCCAGAGTTCCCCTTCAAATGGCCTTTATAGGATAAAAGGGATCATGGAGATCTTCTAGTCCAGCCCCCTGCTCAAACAGGAGATCCTGTACCATTCCAGGCAAAGGGTTGTCCAATTTCTTCTGAAAAACTTCCCATGTTGGTGCATCCACAACTTCTGAAAGCAAGCCATTCCACGGATTAATTGTCCGCACTCTGAATGCATATTATTCCAGCTGACTTTTGCATCAACATATAAATCCTTTTTCAGAATAGGAAGGGGCTGTTGAAGGAAATATATGAAGAGATAACAAAAGTTCTTGAGTTCTCTACAAAGTGAGAATCTATTGTGGCACAGAGGATTTTTTCCCCCTGTAGTGAAATCAGGGATCCAGGCAAATGCATTGATATGGATTCAGTCAATGCTAGCAATATTGAAAGGATGATAGATTCCTCCAAAAGTGCCTCTTACTCACAAAATACTATGAAAACCAACACTTGCCATTTAAGACCCCATGCACCAGAAGCCCCAAATTTAGTTGTATTAACATGTATTAACAGAGATAGCTCTGCTGTGACCAATTAATAGCCTGCTTTGGGCTTTTGCTTTGGGGATGCCTCGAACGAACCCTTCCAGCTGTCATTTTTGGAGTGACATGCACTAAGCCAGCTGGAAAATGGCCCTCCAGTAATATTGTTACAACTTAGAATTGTATAAATCCTTTAGCAAACACCTTCTCATATAAGGTCATGAATGAAGCTGAAGGACTCATTCCTTGCTTCTCATTGTCAAATGAGGAAGAGCTCCTGTTGGCTTGAAAGCAGCAAGAGATTGCCAGCCAAATCCGGCCTCCAAAATGATGCAAGTTCTCTTAGTAACTATAAGCTTAGCAGTTTTTCCATATCAAGGTAAGATGTTTTCTTTGGTTCCCTTGTTCAGTTTCTTACTGCTAAAAGACTATTGCCCCCAACAGATTTCTATGTTCATGGGTTTTGTTTTTCAGTTTTATTTCTGACAATTCAACAAAATTTGCTCCACTTCAGTTTCTACAGATTTAGCAAAAGAATGCTCTCAAGGATCACATTTGTCTTAAAATGACATAAATGATTTCTTGGTATTTGCTTAAACTTTGTCGAGCCACAAGGAGATCCTTACAATGAAAAGTCCTCAGATATTCAGAAGAAAAGCAGGCCCAAGTTGGAGAGAAAGTTTTCCAATGATGTGAGTTTTATAAAAAGGATTAGAACACTAAAGAGGACAGAGAGACAGAGTTTGTGGAAAGAAAATTTCAGAAAGCAAAATGTTAAAGAAAAATAGTTTTTGGTTTTATTTTTTTTCAGTGGGTCAATTAGACATCTTGTAATTAAGCTTGCATAATATTTAGCCAAATAAAAGCTAGTGCTATTGGTGTCACAGAGAATCTTCAAACTGTACTCAAGATAATATGACGCTAACTTTTCTCAATGCAAGATTTTGAATTATCTTAAGTTATTTTTTCCCTCCTTTCCTTTTACTCTTCAGAAAACCAGGGAGGTCCCTTCTGAAAGTCCTCCCAAGTTCTCCTTCCTTCTGTGGGCTGAGATACTTTTTACATGCCAGTTGACCAGTCTGTGGCTCTTCTTCCTGCTTCCCAAGTCATTCCCACATATCATTACAAACAAGGATAATCAATTGATTCAGAAGTTACCAAACACAATTAAGGGTCAGAGGCTCACTGCAGTAGCCCTGTTCGTTTGTTGGTTTGTTTTAAATAGGGAGGAAAGATGGGGATGCCCTTACCAGGAGTAATTTAGGGGGAACAATGTGGGAAAGAAGAAAGAGAGATAGAAGGGAAATTGCTGCTTATTCTGTGCTCTAAGCAAGAGAGGAATAGTAGGCTTGCATGCCAGTAGGTGGAGTTGAACCCTTCCCATGTTTCTGGGAGCATCAGGTACAAATGGGTAGGTAGGTAAATAGGTATGAGGAAGATGTATTCTTCTGTCTGGGGCTGCCATCAGTCTGAGAAGACACATTTCCAGGGCCAAATGCTAGTCTCTCTCTCTCTCTCTCCTCTCTCTCTCTCTCTCTCTCTCTCTCTCTCTCTCTCTCTCTCTCTCTGTGTGTGTGTGTGTGTGTGTGTGTGTCTGTCTCTGTCTCTGTCTCTCTGTGTGTGTGTCTGTATCAATTCTGCAGGTGTTTGGCTAGCAGTTTCTTTCCTATACCCTGTGGTTATTGATATTTCAGTTTAGTGTTTTGTTTCCATTTGCAACTATAAGTACAACTTTACCCCCTCCCTTCCATTAATCTGCTAACAAATTTTGGTGTCACTTGTGATTGTGCATCCAAGAGTACCTTGTCGCGGAACAATTAACAGTCCGACCAGAGGTGGATGGACCGTGGTTCATTTGCATGGTCAATATCAAAGAAAAGAAATCCAAGGCATATTCTATAGCAAAACTTTTAATGAGAAAACAAAAGACCTAGACTGACTACATTCTCTCATCAGGCAGAAGAAGAAAGTAAAGCAGAAACTGTGTGAACTTTTTCTAGGCCTGCGCACAAAACAGTTTAAACCAAAACATTGGCTGGACATAGCTGGAGTCACTATGGTTACAAGATAAGATAAGACACAGTGCAGAGCAGAAAAAGATGTACAATTAGAAATGAGCGAAGCTGGCAAAACTAAAAAAACACGCAGTGACATACCTGCCGATGTCAGACTGCCACATTTACAAAATAAGTTAGGGAACAAATAGAAGGTGACCATTCAATGTCCATATGGGGACCAACTCTAAATTTTTCAGCTATTAGTCTAATTCATTACATTATTTACATGTTGTTAGGTACTCCAGTGATAATTATGATGCTGTGTGCTGTCCAAAGATTCTTTTGAAAGGGAAAGAAAAGGAAAGGCAGAAAAACTATTAGGATGGCAGTGAAATAGCAGTTCAACTGAAAGGAATTCCTAATAAGCTGCATTTCCATAAAAAACTAAGTTTGCCTAGCTTTTTGACTAATGGATATGCTAAACCATAATGCAGTATGGTTTACTGAACTGTGTAAATCAAATTATTGTGATTTACAATTCCTGGTGTTAGCCTTATCACTCAGTGCAGAAACTTGCAGATTGGTTGAGATATATTTATATATTTTTCTGATTATTCAAGCTCCAAAATGTTTCTTTTACACCTGTCCAAAGCAATGTCTCCACTTAGACTTCCAGCTCTCAAACATCATTCAACAAATTGCATTCCCACAGAAAATCTGGATTTCTGTGCTGTATCCCACTAGAAAAAGATTCCATTCTTCACTGATAGCTGAGTAACAAATTGTGTTGTGGATGTGAGAATGGTAGAATAACATCCCAAAGTAAACCAAACCTTTTTTTTTTTTTTACATACGAAGGGAGCTCTATAATCCTGGAATCTGGGAACGTTAATGATTATGAAGTAGTGTATCCACAAAAAGTCACTGCATTGCCCAAAGGAGCAGTTCAGCAGCCTGAGCAAAAGGTAAGAAAAAGATCAGTGTTTCAGCAACAAATTATTTGTCAGCCCATAGAAAGTTTGATATTCCTTTGCTGCCCTCTAATGGTTATCTGGATTTTGCATTGCAAAATCTATCTTCCTGTTTGAAATATTTATTTATTAAATAAATTTATATGGCCACCCAATTCACTCAAAATTAAGGAAACTCCTGCCAACTTTTTTTTTTAATATTTATATGTTACTATAACTAATAAAGTGTTGGGAAATACCCAGCCGAACAGTGAGGAGGGATCAAGTAGAGATTTAGCCTTGAGTCATTTCATAGCTACAACAGATCCAAGAGAGACCTCCTTCCCTCCCCCCTCAGAAAATCCCATTAAACTTTATCTATCTGTTCTGAAGAGAAGGGAAGCAGTCTAGGGAGATTCCTGTATTATAGGCAGAGAATAATAAACTGCTTAATTTAAACTCCGCATGTGTGGATCTGTGTACTTGTGCCTAACACAAATTTACTGTTAATAGGCAAATTTGAGGGATTTCTACTTCCTTTTTATACTCTTCGGTCAACCTTCATAAAAGCTGTGACAACTGTGAACCATGAGATTTCAAATTATCCTTTTTAGCTACCCAGAATGCATCACTTTGAACTATAAAAATTGTGTTTCTAGGTGAAGATGGTATAGTGGTTACAGCTCAAGATTAGTTCTAAATACCACAGGACGACTTTTGAGTCAGTCTCTCTGTCTCAGCTCAACCTCATTCACCAAGAAGTTCAATTAGAGAATGAGATCTTGAAGTTATGCAGGAAAGTTAATTTAAGATCTTACAGTTTAAAGCACGTGATGAAATACTCTAAATCTAATAAATAATTTGCCTATGACAAATTATTCATTAGATTTAAACTGATACAGGTGTAGAGTTGTTAAGAGTGTACACTTTTTATTTGCCTAATATTTTAAGAAGTAAAGCCTGAACTCTTTGCTTTTCAGTATGAAGACACCATGCAATATGAATTTGAAGTGAATGGAGAGCCAGTGGTCCTTCACCTGGAAAAAAATAAGTATGTTAACTTAGACCTTTTCTTAACTTTACTTGGACAATGTGGAAAATGCATATTCCTGGACACAATCTAAGAGAAATAATAATTGCATTCCTTTGTTTGGAAATTAAAACTAAATTAAATGTTACTGTGTAGAAAAAGTGGATATAGTTATTGAGTATGTTAGTTAATTCTTAAATCAGAACTGAGATTTTTTTTTATTCTTGCTCTCCTATGGGACACTGCTGGACCGTAACAATTTTAGACAAACTTGAACCATTCAAGTCTCATAACCTTCTATCACATGAATTAACTAGGTTAGTTATGAAATATTGCAGAGATTTAAAAATGATTCTTTATGCTGCTTCATAGATACTCCATCAATCTGAATAACATTTCTTAAGAGGCCTATATAGCTGCTCAACTTACATCAGAATTTATATGTTAAAGCAGGAAAGGCAGGAAGTATCATCTCCTAATAAGGCCCAAAAGGGGACAAGACCTAAATAAGCCCAGATTTCCCTACAATTTTTTTAAGATTGCCATGAGAGTCTCCTTAATGGTGTTCCGTTTGAACTGTAAATCAATATATGAATAAAGATATTATACAAATATAAGCCACAGAAATGGAATGAAACTATCTTTCAGCACAGAAGAATAACATAGTTGGAAGGGACCTTGGAGGTCTTCTAGTCCACTCCCCTGCTCAAACAGGAGACTATACCATTCCATGGGTGTCCAATCGTTCATTGAAAACCTTCAGTGATGGGACACCCACAACTTCTGAAGGCAAGCCATTCCACCAATTAATGGTTCTCATTCTCAGGAAATTTCTCTTAGTTCTAGCTTGGATTTTTCACAAGTAAATAAATCATGAACACCACTAAAAGAAAGTGTGCCATTTTCATTACCCTGAAACCTGTAAATGCCATATCACAGTATAAATTAGTATAGCAGCCCCTACACTGTAAACATGTCTCTGCAGCCTGGTGCAATTTAATACTAGCGTTAAGACTGAGATACATAGATAGGGCATTGGGGATGACTGCCTGGCTTTGATTATAAAATGTATTTTGGATTTGACCATTCTATATATGCCTCTAAATGTATATTGCCTTTATTATTAAGTATAAGCTACAAAGAAATTGTGCTATGTGCGGGTAGCTGTGTTACTTTATCCTAAACCACTGGAGACATTTCATGCTAAATTCTAATGTGTGCTTTAGAAGTTCTAGTGTCCATTTTCTTTTGTTTAAATATGAAGGCTATACAGAAATTCAAGGGTAGCATCTGGATGCTCTTGTTTTGGCATGGAAGCAAAGCAGGACTAGAGAGGGAAGACCAGCAAGGAATATCTAGATTGGAAAAATAGAAGGCAAAGCCAAGTGTATAGATGAGACACCAGGAATGGAAAGTAACTCTATGTACTAGTTTAAAGCTTCAAGCTTCTGTATGAAGGTTCAAGGCATCCAATTCATTGAGGTTGTTTTACTCTTTAGTCAATAGGACTATACTGTTCTAATTTATATACCAAGCAGTTTTACCAAATTTTGTCATAGACCAGAAGAATAAAAAGAAGATGTAATACAAAATGTCTTCTCCTGGTCAGTCATACTCCTCTGAGCCTTGATGAAGAGAATTGCACAGCTTCCTTGGTGTAAATCTCTTTCTTCAGGTGAATCTATTATGCACAGCCCTCCTCTTAAATAGACATCCTTATGGGATTGAAATACCTGCTCTGTTCTTTTGATACCAAACAAGATGCTAAAATTGCCACTATACAGTACTTGTACACTTATTATAAAATTATCTCAGTTCTACTTAATTCCTGACATAGATATTCTCTTCTTTCCATTCTTTCCAGAATACTTTTTTCAGAAGATTACAGCGAGACTCATTATTACCCAGATGGCAGAGAAATTACAACAAACCCTCCGGTTGAGGTAGGGTCTCACTTTTAAGAGTCTTCTTTTTAGGAAGTAAATTGAAATGAATGTTTATGCACAATATTACAAATATACAAGAATGAGACCAGGTTACTCAAAGAAGGGCTCTATATGTATGAAATATCTTATATTGATATGTATTTATAAGGATGCATGGATTGTTAAACCTAGTTTGTTTTACTCATTGAATTACCATGGCAGTAGTTCAATCATCCAGTTCTTTCCTACTGGTTAAAAGCCAACATTTTGGGGAGTGAGTTTCACTAATAGATTTATTATGAGAACATCAGATTTATAAGATCTATATTTTCATTTATAAATCAGACTACAGGGATACATCCAAACTCTTTTATCTCTAATACCAAAAGTGAGAACAATTCACTTTGCTCCTATATAGAAATCCATTTAATATCTTTCATATTAAAATAGTACAATACGGCCCTACCTGCTGCCAAAAAATGACAGCACTAATATGCTTTGTGAAGTCCTTCGCTCCTTTCCCCAAATTTATCTAAATGTGCATCCGCTGTCTCCAAAAAGTATTTACTTCTCACTTAGAATCTTCAAAGGTCACACAAATTGTTCTTACTTAGTGTGTAACAAACATCTCTTGATTTTAATGTATGCATGCATCCTGCTTCTAAATAATGCTAAGGAATTATATTTCTCTGTATATTTCTGAAACTTTCTTTGTGTGAGCTCAAGGGAATAATGATTATTTGCTATCATTAGTAAATGTGGAATTTTTCATACATTATGGTAAGATTTCAGAATGTAGGACAACCATTAATCTGAAAGTTTATTCAGCAAATCCTGTGGTTCAGCACTAGAGTAGATCTCCAAGAAAACATTTTATATTTATGTGTTGCATTTATCCTATGTTCCTTTTGGAATAATCAATATTAAGCAGGTCTTCTGTCCTCCTGAATCAAAATTTTCTGAAAAACTGCTCTCTTAATATTTCATTGATGTTCTGGAATACAGTACATTGGAACTGTACTTCTGCTCATCAAATCACACTACAAACAAGTATTCACCAGCCTAGTCCTCTTGCCTCCCTACAGGATCACTGCTATTATCATGGACGCATCCAGAATGATGCTCACTCATCTGCAAGCATCAGTGCATGCAATGGTTTGAAGTAAGATAGTCTCTAATCTTTTATTTATTTTATTATTAAGAATAAAATACTGCTCTTGGAGTTGTCACAGTTAAAATGAAGGACATCCTCAGTTTTTCATGCAAATTAGTTGGGTGTGATCGAAGACTTTGGTTGAACACCAAGAAGAGATCCTGCCAGTAGTAGAGACACTAGGGAGCTAAATCAGATCTGTCTAAAGGAGCTTCCAAGCCCCAGTCTCCTTTCCATATAGGAGGTGATATTACAGGTACAGAAGATAAGTCGGTTTCAGACTGCATACCTTGCTAGAAAGGTATTTCATGCCAAAGTATCTCCATACAAATACTATACAAATATTTCGTGGTTGCATTGAGTGAGTGAAATCTCTTATATATTTCTGATCATAGCTGTATCTTTGAGAAGTATGAGAAAGTGATTTGAGTGCTGAGGAAAGAAAATAAAAAAATTCATTGAATTTTAAGAAGGGATTCAAAAACATGAGGAATGTTGACTTGTTTAGTTAAAAATGGGTCTCAGAGCTGAGTTTCATTACCCAATTAGGTAACATCATCAGTGCAGTTTATTTCTCAACTAACAATATTCTCTTCTATTGCTTCTCCATCCCTGATCACCCTTTTTCACATTGTTTTACAGAGGACATTTCAAGCTTCGAGGGGAGATGTACTTTATTGAACCCTTGAAGCTTTCCAACAGTGAAGCCCATGCAGTCTACAAATATGAAAACATAGAAAAAGAGGATGAGATCCCCAAAATGTGTGGGGTAACCCAGACTAATTGGGAATCAGATAAGCCCATCAAAAAGGCCTCTCAGTTAGTTTCTACTTCTGCAGTAAGTCTCATAGTAAACATGCTATAGTTTGAGAACAGAGATTCTTTTACTTGTTTCTAAAATAAAGTAAATGAAAAATACTTTGTGTGTGTGTGTGTGTGTGTGTGTGTGTGTGTGTGTGTGTGTGTGTGATTAGATAGAATTCAAAAGGGAGGATCCCTCATTTCTATCTTTTTATTCTAGCCATGGTATAAAAGAAACAATGGAAACTTGATGAACAGAAAATACATGTTCCAGGCTTATAGCATTTTCTTTGGTCATACAAACTTAGTTTGGAGATTTGAATCAAAATGGATTTAAATGAATCTTCAAATCATCTCAACTTTCTAAATCAATTTTAAAAAAAATCAAATTATCAATTTGGTTGCCTCTTTTATGCATGCATAGAGAACTGGGGATAGGGGGAGAAACTGGTTTGAAATATTTAATGGTTTTGAGAAGTTTGATAAGACCATTACATAATCTTGACTCCATTTTCCAATTTGATTTGAATCATCAAGTTGGATTGTCAATGATTGAATAAAAAGTGACAAATTGAATCTGGTCACAATTGATTCTCATACTCCCCAATATTTCCCTCCTTTACTGGAGGGACAAAAGTTAGAAAACAAAATGTTGCATCCAGAGCAACAGTTCCTTCCTTCCTTTTGGTGGCAAAAGATGAAATTGCCTGATACAAGAAATGTATAATTCTTTGGCCATTAAGAGTGAGTTCAGTGGGTCAATATGTCTAATTGCCTCCCCTTACCTTGTCTTTAAAGGGACGCGGTGGCTCAGTGGGTTAAGACGCTGAGCTTGTTGATCAGAAGGTCGGCAGTTTGGCGGGTCGAATCTCGAGTGCCGTGTAACAGAGTGAGCGCCTGTTACTCGTCCCAGCTTCTGCCAACCTAGCAGTTCGAAAGCACGTAAAAATGCAAATAGAAAAATAGGGACCACTACGGTGGGAAGGTAACAGAGTTCCATGCGCCTTTGGCATCTAGTCATGCTGGCCACATGACCACGGAGACGTCCTCGGACAAGCGCTGGCTCTTCGGCTTTGAAACGGAGATGAGCGCCGGCCCCTAGAGTCGGAAACGACTAGCATGCATGTGTGGGGGAACCTTTACCTTTACCTTTTACCTTGTCTTTGATGCATAGTGTGATATGATTGCAGGCAAGGTCTAATTGGTTCCATAGCATGACCACATCACTGTGTTTCTCATGTGATTGGTTGGGATCCTTTTTTTGAGAAGGGGAAAGAAAGGTGAGAAAGTCATTGAAGCATCATTTTGACAGGCTGAAAAATAGGTCAAAGAGAGCAATTTCCTGACTTGCCTGTTCTTATTCCTATTAAATTCTGTTCAGAACTATGTAGACATCATAAATTCCAAAAACAGATTAACTGCAAACAAGTTCCATACCGTATTAATACAAAGAAAGTGACTTTTTTAAAAGGTGACCACTTTTGTTTGTGCTTGACAATCCATTGCATAATGTATTTTTTCCTCAAAAATTTGTCAGCACTTCCTCTAAGTCAGAGTTTCCCAACCTTTCCAGCTTTGTGGACAGGTAGAGAAGAGGGGATGGTTCCATATGAGCAGCGGGGTCATGCGTGCACCCAGCTCTATTTGTGCGAGCAGTGCAAATGGAGCACACCCACCCATGCTTGCTCAATGGTCATGCAAATGGAGATGAAGGCGCTCACCTGCTACTTTCATGGCCCATTTCTGAAGGGCTCAAGGCGCAGGGCTAAAATTTTAACAAGCTATCTCCCTATAAATGTCTTCTTCAAAGAGCCAATATTTCTGAAAGTTCAAGTATTTTGACCAGAGAGTAAAAGAAGCACTTTTCCTATTATCTGAGGTTGACCAACGTTCTTGTTGGCTGCTGGGAGCAACATGTCTAAACAGCATTTTATTATATATTATAGCAATTTATTATATATTTATTATATATTTATAATATATAATATTATAATATAATATAATATAATATATCTATAATATATTTATTATATATTATAGCAATTCAACAAAATATTCATTGAGCTTGTCATAATTGTGGACCACAGCATGGTAAGTAACCTGAATATCTTTCCATTTCTTTCTGCATTGAGAACAATATTTTGTTTTTGCCTTTTTTGATGTGGGCATTTTTGAAGAGATTAATAAACATCTTAACTAGCTTTCTCTTAAAATGTGTTTTATTATAAACTTTGATTTTTTTTATTGGACCCAACCAATATTTACAAAGTTAAGAGTCATTTGTAAATATACTCTAATTTGCACATTTGTTATTCCTGGATAGATGTACAGTGAGGAATGCTTATCTCACACATCTCTGAACGTGGAAATATAGCATCCAGTTTAGGAAAGCATTTCAGGAGGCTGACCAAAAGTTTCTCCAACCAGGAAAAAAGCCCATGTATGCTGCTGAAAAGTTAAAAACCTTAATACATTAATGGGACAAATGTAGATTAAAAATTCAGCAGAAAAGAATTCTTTTGACCGCTTGGATAAAAATTATTACATCAACAAATTCAGTGATCCTTTCACTGATATGTTCTTTCTCTCCCTCCATCTTTCCCTTCTTCCTATAATTATGATGTCATCATAGCATTTTTATCTTTTCTGTAGGCCAAGAAATGCAATTCAACTGCTACAAATACAAAAATATATGAAATTGTCAACAGTGCAAATGAGGTAAGAGGACACGGCAAATATTATTTCACTTGCTGCTTCTAAACTTCTCTCAGCCCCAGCACAGATTTTCACTGTGGTAACACAACACACGTAACAAGGTTGTTATTGTTAGCTGTGAAGTCATGTCCGACCCATCGCGACCCCATGGACAATGTTCCTCCAGGGCTTCCTGTCTTCTACCATCTTCTGGATTCCATTTAGGCTCACTCCTACTGCTTCAGTGACTCCATCCATCCACCTCATTCTCTGTCATCCCCTTCTTCTCTTCCCCTCAAACTTTCCCAGCATTAGCCTCTTCTTCCTTCTCATTAGGTGGCCAAAGTATTTGAGTTTTAGCTTCAGGATCTGGCCTTCTAAAGAACAGTCAGGGTTGATCTCTTCTAGGACTGACCGGTTTGATCGCCTTGCTGTCCAAGGGACTCGCAGGAGTCTTCTCTAGCACCATAGTTCAAAGGCCTCAACTCAGCCTTTTTTATGGTCCAGCTTTCACTGCCATACATTGCAACTGGGAAGACCATAGCCTTGACTATACGCACTTTTGTTGACAGGGTGATGTCTCTGATTTTTAGTGTACCACAGTTTGTTATGATCCACACAATCAAAGGCTTTAGCATGGTCAATGAAGCATAAGTAGGATTTTAAGCATAATTTTACTAGCATGAGAAATGAGTGCAATGGTGCGATAGTTTGAACATTCTTTGGCACTGCCTTTCTTTTGAATTGGAATGTAAACTGATCTTTTCCAATCCTGTGGCCACTGCTGAGTTTTCCAAATTTGCTGGCAAATTGAGTGTAGCACTTTTACTGCATTGTCTTTTAAGATTTTGAATAGCTCAGCTGGAATACTGTCACCTCCACTAGCTTTGTTGTTGCTCAGCTTTTCTCCACTTCACTTCACATTCTAGGATGTCTGGCTCGAGGTCAGTGACCACCTCATTGTGAATATCAGGGACATTCAACTCATATTTGTATAGTTCTTCTGTGTAATTTTGCCACCCCTTCTTAATCTCTTCTGCCTCTTTTAGGTCCCTGCCATTTTGGTCCTTTATCATGCCCAGTTTTGCATGAAACGTTCCCTTCATCTCTCCAATTTTCTTGAAAAGATCTCTGGTCCTCCCTATTCTATTGTTTTCTTCTATTTCATTGCACTGTTCATTTAAGAAGGCATTCTTATCTCTTCTAGCTATTCTCTTGAATTCTGCATTCAATTGGGCATATCTTTCTTTTTCTCCCTTGCCTTTCACTTCCCTCCTTTTCTCAGCTATTTGCAAAGCTTCCTCAGACAGCCATTTTGCTTTCTTGAATTTCTTTTTCTTTGGGATGGTTTTGGATGCTACCTGTTGTACAATGTTGCAAACCTCTGTCCATAGTTCTTCATGCACTCTGTCTATCAGATCTAATTCCTTAAATCTATTTGTCACCTCTACTGTATATTCAACAGGGATAAGATTTAATTCATACCTGAGTGGCCTAGTGCTTTTTCCTACTTTCTTCAGTTTAAGCCTAAACTTTTTAATGAGAAGCTCATGGTCTGAGCCACAGTCAGCTCCTGGTCTTGTTTTTACTGACTGTATAGAGTTTCTCCATCTTTGGCTGCAGAGCACATAGTCAATCTGATTTCTCTGTTGACCATCTGGTGATGTCCATGTGTAGAGCCGTCTCTTGGGTTGTTGGAAAAGAGTGTTTGCTATGACCATCGTAATCTCTTGACAAAATTCTATCAGCCTGTGCCCTGCTTCATTTTGTACTCCAAGGCCAAACTTGCCTGTTATTCCGCTTAACTTTTGGCTTCCTACTTTAGCATTCCAATCCCCCATGATGATAAGGACATCATTTTGGGGTGTTAGTTCTATAAGGTGCTGTAGGGCTTCACAGAACCTGTCAATTTCATCCTCTTCAGCACTGGTGGTTGGGGCGTAGACTTGGACTACTGTAATATTGAATGGTTTGCCTTGGATTCGAACTGAGGTCATTCTGTCATTTTGAGGATTGTATCCCAGTATTGCTTTTCCTACTCTTTTATTGACTACGAAGGTTACTCCATTTCTTCTGAGGGATTCTTGCCCGCAGTAGTAAACCTGATGGTCATCTGAATTAAATTCACCCATTCCTGTCCATTTTAGTTCGCTGATACCTAAGATGTCGATTTTCATTCTTGTCATCTCTTGTTTGACCACGTCTAGCTTTCCTTGATTCATGGATCTTACGTTCCATGTTCCTATGGAGAAAAAATCTTTACAGCATCAGACTTTCCTTTCACCACCAGACACATCCACAGCTGAGCATCCTTTCGGCTTTGGCCCAGTCACTTCATTCTTTCTGGCACTAGTAGTACTATCCCTCTGGTCTTCCCCAGTAGCATATTGGACACCTTCTGACCTGAGGGGCTCATCTTCCAGCGTCATATCATTTTGCCTTTTGGTACTGTCCATAGGGTTTTCATTGCAAAGATACTGGAGTGGGTTGCCATTTCCTTCTCCAGTGGATCACGTTTTTTCAGAACTCTCTGCTATGACCTTTCCATCTTGGGTGGCCCTGCATGGTATGGCTCATATCTTCATGCAAGCCCCTTCGCCACGACAAGCCAGTAATCGATGAAGGGGCTTAAGCAGGTAAAGAGAGAGAAAAGATGGGTTTCTACAAGAATGGTTTCTTTTGTGGCTTTGAGTGAGCCAAAACTAGGTCATTTGGCCAGCTGGTGATCCAGCATGTGAGGCCAACCCAGAAAATGAGTTAATTCAATAAGTAGGTTAATAAGCACAGCCACTGTGTTGGGAGGATGCAAGTCCAAAGTGTTGCAAGAATTTAATCAGAACTATATTTGTAATAATAATAATAGTAATAATAATAATAATAATAATAATAATAATAATAATAATAATAATAATAATAATAATAATAATAATAATAATAATAATAATAATATTTGTATACCGCCCTTCTCCCGAAGGACTCAGGGCAATGAACAGGGCAAACATATAAAAAATACAAAAATACAAAAGTTAAAAAGAATTAAACATTAATGCCCAAGCTAAAAACAATAAATACATATATTAAGAACAATAAAAACCCAACCCATCCCCCATCAGGCCAAGCCGGCTTGTTCGAATAAATACGTCTTCAGATCGCGTCGGAAGGAGCGAAGGTCGGGTGCCGTCCAGAGCTCAACCGGCAACCAATTCCATAAGTCCGGAGCATCCACAGAGAAGGACCTCCCCCTGGGGGCTACCAAACGACATTCTCTGATCGGTGGCACCCTGAGGAGGCCCTCTCTGTGGGAACGCACAGGGCGGAGGGAAGTTGATGCCGGCGGCAGGTGCTCCCTGAGGTACTCCGGACCCATGCCATGTAGGGCCTTGAACACCATTACCAGTACCTTGAATTTCACCCAGAAGACAACTGGGAGCCAATGCAGCTCACGGAGTAGAGGTGTAACATGGGAGTATCGGGAGTATCGGGAGATCCAGGCTGTGGTTAATGGTTCTGAACTGGGAGATTAGAAAAAAAATGGACAGAGTCAGCCTATTCCAACCTCAGTTGATTATGGAACTGATTCCAGAGAAGAAACCTGTTTATAGAAAACAATATCAGTTGCTTTTTAATCTTGAAAAGTTTCTCAAAGTTTACTTGTATTTGACTTTCTGATTTTTGCCATGCCCACCTGACAGATTTTTAATCCTTTGAATATTCATGTAACATTGATTGGTGTAGAATTTTGGTGCGACAGAGATTTGATTAACGTGACATCATCAGCAGATGAAACTTTGAACTCATTTGGAGAATGGAGAGCGTCAGATTTGATGACTCGGAAAAGCCATGATAATGCTCTGTTATTCACGTACGTCTCATTGTGGAGAAAGGGAATGGGGGTGACCAGGAGTGGAAGGTTATGGGAAGATTAGTGCTTGCACAGAGCTTCTGCTCTCTGCTGTATGCTTTAAACCATGTGTGAACTATGTTTCTGGATCAAAGTCAACCACTTATTTTGTAGATGAGAGCTGGTTTTGAGAAGTCCTTGAAAGATTGCAGGTGAAAAACTCAGCTTGATTTCATTTCACCTGCATTTATATGATTATCCTGCTATACTTTTGCTCTACTTACACATGCATTTTTAATTCAGTTAAATAATGTTTTGGTTCCCATTCTGCACCAACTAAATGAACACTTGCGTTATGCAACAGATAAACCAAGAATAAAGTAAAATAATAAAATATCCAATGTATATACAGTATATTGCTTAGCAATATGTGCATATACATAGACGTGTGTGTGTCTGTGTGTATGTGAATGTTTCCCTGCCAGTCATATCCGACTCTAGGGGTTTGTGCTCAGCTCTGTTTCACAGCTGAAGACCCAGCATTGTCCAAAGATGCTTCCATGGTCATGTGGCCAGCATGATAAAATGCCAAAAGCACATGGAATGATATGTGATTTGTCTCTGAAATGGTACCTATTTACCTACTTGTGTTTGTGAGGTTTTGAACTACTAGGCTGGCAGGAGCTGGAGCAAGTAACAGGATCTCACTGCATCAGGCAGAACCTAGGTCTCAGGCTTTCCACCTTCCAGTCTACAAGCCTTAACTGCTTAGTTCCACACCCCATCAGCCTATATATTGTCATACAATTTCATGAGTGGGAAATTGACATGTTTATTCTCCTATATCTGTAAGATATTGCACAAATAACAATTGTGTTGTGAGCAATCTTACAGGAAACTTGCATAACAAGTAGGTGTTATGAAAGAGGGACTAGATGGAAGGCAGATCTAACTGTTAGGGAGAATATTAAAAAATACAAAAAAAATCAATTTCATTTTTTCCACAGATATTGATTTCTTTCACCTTTCCCCAAACCATCTGGTCTTTCATAACCCACAGATAAATTGATGGATAAAATCTATTAAATAAATATGTTTTTTGGGGGGTTGCATAGTTAATGGAATTAAATTAACCCAAATGGGCTGGATTCAGACAACATTCTAACTCCTTTCCGCAACCTCATTCATGCTAACACCAGCCAAACTCACGAGATAGTAAAAATGCATCCTGAATATTTTTAACAGACCTGCTTAGTTAAATGGCTTCTGAGAGTAGAGCCTAAAATGAATTCTAACTTTCTGAAAACTGGTAATAACTGAGGACGGGTCGAGGGGTTTGCAGAAAGCCACAGTTATGTATGCCCTAAGAGTACATAACATGCTTCTATCTTCTATAAAATTTATCCCCCTCCCTTTCTTTCTTATAGGGACATGAGATTCGATTTAAACACTTTGGGAATCACTTTCTTAGCTGGCATGTGCCAGGCATATCGTTCTGTAGAAATTGTTCAGGTTAGTAGAAAAAAAAAGAATACCTGTTATCTATTTGTACTCAAGTGAAAACTTGAAGAAATGCAGACAGAAAATGGATGCATTACTTTTGATCTTTTCCTGTGCTGTGGCTTTGAGGCTTTAAAGTTTCCTTCTAGATGTAATTGTGTATGTTCTGGAGTGGGCACTTAGAAATTCTAAGATGGTATCCTCAACTTAAAATTGGTCACTTAGTCATCAGTTTTAGCCACTTAGTGCTACTAATAATTGCATTCACTTTCGGTTTCTTGGCGGAATAACAATAAACAAATTATTCTCTTTTCTTCAGGAACAAGGGAACAGAAATTTTAAGACTGCAGTTATAATGGCCCATGAGCTGAGTCATAATCTGGGCATGTATCATGACGGAAAAAACTGTATTTGTAATGATTCCTCATGTGTTATGTCTCCTGTGCTAAGGTAAGGACTGAGGAAAACTTTAATGCTTTTCCAATCAAGTTATTTTTAAATGGTTGCAATTAATTAATTTAATTTAATTGTTAAATTAAATATACTGATAACTTACAAAAATGAAAGGGTCAGGGAGTTAAAAAAAAGATGGGTTTGGTCATTTGTGTGTCACTTTACCATATGTAGTTAAAATGCGTTGTATTTAAAAAGGTAGAAATGTTCTCAACAATTGAATAGCCAGCATTCAGTAGCTTCCTCCAAAACCCCAGAGTTTAAAGAAACAGAGCCAAAGAAACCAAATATTAATATCTCTGATGGATAAAAGAGGAAACCAAGTTAGACGTTGAAGTCTTTCCTAAACTGGGAAGCAGAATGGGAAAAAAAATATTCTGAACCAGGCAACAGCAGGAATAAAAAGATAAATTAGCATCCTTGAGGTTTTCCTGCCTCGCCCTTTCATCAAGGTAGAATATGTTGCATCTCTGTCATATATTGCAGTCTTCTGAAATCAACAGGTAGCAAGGTACAGGAAGTCATTGACTTACAACCATTGGTTTAGCAACCGTTCAAAGTTACAATGGTAGTGAGAACAGTGACTTATGACCGGTCCTCGCAATTACAACCATCGCAGCCTCCCTTCAGACACAGAATCAAAATTTGGGCGGTTGGCGACACCTGCATGTATTTATGACACTTGCAGCATCCTGCATTCATGGGATCCTCAGCTGTGATTTTCCCAGCTGTCCTCCCATATGCAAAGCCAATGGAGCAAGCGGAGTCCCTTAATGACTGTGTGATTCACTTAACAAAGTGGCAAAACCTGTTGTAAAACTGAGCATGACTCACTTCCTGAGCAATGGAAATTCTGGTCCCAGTTGTGACAGCAAGTCAAGGACTACCAATATTTTCTTCCAGGTGCAAGTTTAGGCCTTACTTCATAAAGAAGGAAAAGGAAAAGGAAAAAGGAAACAAAATCTTCTCAGCAATTGTCTGTTGCAAAACTCCTCATAACTATTTTCGAAGAGTTTTGTGTAGGCTCAGTGAGCATCCCACCTTTGGATCAATTTTGGGTTTCTTCTGCTAAAGCCCGAGGATTTTGTTGCCTCCTATTTCATGCAATATCAAAGAGGCCAGGAAATATGGAGAATGCCATGTAACCTTTCTCGTCCTTCCTGAAGGATTTATTGGCATCGTGATTACTTTTTAATACTTCTAGACACTTTGTGGTGTTTTGTACAGAAGACTTTACTTAGAAAACAATTTTGCTTAATTAACCCTACCAAAGGGGTCTGTTGTAACTTTGACCTTGGAAGAAGACCATCTTGTCTATTTAATGGCCACCATCAGATTCTTTTTGCGTTCTTGTTTCCACCCCCTAATTTGAGAGCCAATGATTATATTCCTAAGGATTTGTATTAACATTAGGAAGGTGCTTTGCTGGGCTTAGGATGCCATGTTTGCATCTACTTAAGTATTCAGCTTGAGAGGTCAGTGGCATGTTGCTGATATGACCACCTTCTCAACAAAAGAAATCAACAACAAATACTTTAAGGCCAATAGAGAGTTAGCAAACTTAGCTCTCCATTCATTGTTATTGTCATGCCTGAATCTGAGAAGGAATTGGAGCTGGAACAGAGCCCTATGGAGGCCGAGGGAGAGGTCTCTGTGGCTTCAGAGGACTGTGGGGAAGAGCAGGCTGAGGCAGGCCAGGGCCCTTCAGGATTGGAACAGGGGAGAGAGAGTTCAGGCAATGGTCTAGGCCAGGGGTCAGCAACCTGAAACAGTGAAAGAGCCACTTGGAACCGGTTCCCTCACAAAAGGAAAAACTAAGAGCCGCAAAAAATATGTGTGCATGCGCATACATGCACGCATGCGCAGAAGAGGGTTTGACTGAAGAGTGGAGCCAAGGCGAGATATGCACCTACCCTGCATATTTGAATTGATTGGTTGAACTTTTTTAGTCCCACTTTTTTTTTTTTTTTTGGACTGCACGTGGCAGAGGACCGGGAGCCGCAAGAGATGGCTGAAAGAGCCGCCTGCGGCTCCAGAGCCGCGGGTTGCAGACCTGTGGTCTAGGCTGATCCTAGAGCACAGAGAGGAGAGAGAAGGAGGGAACAATGCAGGCAGGCTGAATTACTCAGCAGGAGAGCATCCCATCCCACTCCAGAAAGCACAACTGGGGATTGAGTTTTAAGGAGAAGCTGTGGGGTGGGGCATTTGCCAGGAACAAAGGCTGATTCATTGGAGTGTTATGTATTATTCCTCTTGTTCTGTGCCTTTTGTTTGGAAACCTGGAAACCTTGACTATTGGACTGGCTGACCACAATCTTTTAAGACTGTATTTCGGATTCTCTCTTTTGAAAATTGCTCAGGCAAGCTTGCATTCAACTTTATGTTTTCTTCCTTGTTACCTCTATGGCCTTGAGTACTTTCTTATGCAAATCAGCCTATATTTGAACCTTCTTTCAACCCGAGAGGGCTGAAGGGATGGGTTTGTGATCTTTTGTTGGAGGCTTGCCAGCAAATGTGGGAGCATTTGGGGAAAATTGGGAGCAATAAAAGAACTGTTTGAATTGCTAGCTGGGTCATCACAGTTACAAAAAGTACTGCCCCTCCAAACGAAGAAAAGAAAAACTGTATGAAAATTCCACTATTTTCCCTTCAATTATATTATTTTCCTTCCACAGAGAGGCTGACTAAAAATGAAAATAAAAGTCAGCCCAGTCAAACGCAAGACAAGGCTCAATCAATTAATATCACATGGAGTTCCCATTGCAAATGTATTTTGTTAAAAAAAGAAAGGAAAGTTAGTGGAATTAAAACTGAGGGAGCATAATCTGGGACTAAGATCAAGGAGTACAAAGAGTTCTCTTAGCAATTTTGTTAGCTTTAGCGGAAATAAAATCATTGCATTTCTTCATTAGCCATCCCTTTTCCATCTTATATGTTTTTTCAATGAATTCTGTTCCTAGTCCAAATATGGATGATGTCATGGTCTTATTTTGGTTCATCTCTACAGCGATCAACCTTCCAAATTGTTCAGCAATTGTAGTATTCACGATTATCAGAGGTATCTTACTAGATATAAACCAAAATGCATTCTCTATCCACCCTTGAGAAAAGATATTGTTTCACCTCCCGTTTGCGGAAATGAAATTTGGGAGGAGGGAGAAGAATGTGACTGTGGCTCTCCTGCAGTAAGTCTTTTCTTTAATCAACAAGAATCAGTTGTAGAGGAATGGTAAACTGGTATTTTTTTTTTAAAGGGTGATTAACCACTCCCAGAAAATCCTTCCCTCCTGAAAACCCCTATTTTGTTGATATGGCCAGATTATGTCTCCCATTATTTTCTTGAGCTGCTTCCTCCCATAACTGATGATCTTCAATCTATGCTCTGATCCTAATAATATTTTTTTATAAGAACAGTAATTTAGTGTTCTTTTTATATTGTTAAAGACACCTGTAATGGTCTGTGAGAATGTCCTTGAGAAACAAAAGGAGGAGGAAACATCCAGTCAATATAAGAAGTAGATTAGCCTGCAGAAACAATGGGGCATGGAAAACATCTCAAGAGGGACACCTGCCACCCATTCTCTTGGTCCATAAAGATGAGGTGGTAGAAATGTACTTTCATTATTGAAAGATTCTGCTACTGTAACTTTACAATCAAGGTAGTGTTAATACTCATGGTTGGTCCTTCTTCTCTGGATTACCTCAAAGGCTGGCATGATGAGTAGAAAATCCCTCATGAATAAGAAAGAAATGGGGCTGTAGGTTATGTGGGCTTCACAATTAGGAGATGAGGATATTTTTGTTTTATTCTTTTCACACAGGAAATATCAGATAAAGCTCTTTCACAGAGAAATGCCATTATCCGTAAGCAATAACAAATGATTTGTGCATTTGCTAGCATGAACCCATAAGAGGGAACACATTACAGAAATTTCCCTCTTCAAAATAGGCCAATTAATAAAACAGAAAATTTTATGATATCATTTGATATGTTTTGGTTTTCAGGATTGTCAAAATCCGTGCTGTGATGCTGCAACATGTAAACTGAAGCCAGGGGCAGAGTGTGGAAATGGACTGTGTTGTTACCAATGCAAAGTAAGATTTGTTTATTTTTAACACCAGGAGTGGTTTTACCCTGCTCCACACTAACATATACAAATGTAATATCTCTTGGCTGTTTACTATGATCAAAACATTTCAACCCTATTCCTATCCCTTTCTTCTAGTTCACCTTACCCTTATGAACATACCCATAGGGAGGATAATTTAACAAAATTTCAGCCTTGTCTCAATCCCAAATGCACTCTTTCAGCATGTTAAATCATGTCTGTGAAAATAATATATTTGTTTTTTGACTGAGATTGCATGGAAACACAGTTTAAACAAGGATAGGCAATGTTTTGTTTCAGCTTCCTGACTTTCTGGAAGGTTCTCTAAGAGATCCCTGGTAATGCTGTGACATTTTTCTCCCTGAGACTTTTAGGATGGAAATTGGTGCAGGAGACTTCTAGAAGTAAAATTGCCTCCTCCCCCCCTTTTCTCTACCTGCTCTCTAAAGCTCTAAATTCAGGTGTTTTGGTGGCGCATTCTGGAGGTGCTGCCGGACCTTGAAAAGAGAGGTGCAAGTTGCTCATTCCTTCTTTCTATCTGGGATCCCAGTTGACTTTGTAATGACATTTTTGAGCAAAGTGGCCCCAAACATTTTGTTATTTCCATATTTCCATCACAAGCCTAGATTTACAGCAAGAATGTGTTTTTCAGAATGTGACAGAAAATTCTACGATTGCTTCTTCCCATGTAAAGAAATTAAAATATATCATGAGAAGTTCAGCAATTCACTTTTTGCTGCTTTTTCATGGCAGCCCAATTGATTTTCATTTTATGGTCAGCCAACATGTAGAACTTGTATTTCAGGAATTGAGCCTTTCATTGCAATCATTTCCCCACAGCAAATAAAACAGACTGGGACTTCTAGGCACCACACACAATTGCAACAGGGCAGGGATGCCTTGCTTGGTGATCCTCAAGAAAGATGAAGAGGAGGTTTTGAAATTTGTTGTGAATCATGCTTTGAGTCTTTGATCTTTGCTGCTGAAGAGTGATAGCTGGGAGTCTTTTTGATTCTCACCCACAGATTAAGACAGCAGGAACAGTATGCCGGAGAGCAAGGGATGAGTGTGACGTCCCTGAACACTGCACTGGCCAATCTGCTGAGTGTCCCAGAGATCAGTTGCAACAGAATGGAAAACCATGCCAAAACAACAGAGGTTATTGCTACAATGGGGATTGCCCCATCATGAGAAACCAATGTATTTCTCTCTTTGGGTCACGTAAGTCAACTTTAGCATTTCAGAATAGTGGTGTTATAAAAGATTAAGACAGTCATTGCCATTAATGAAAAATATTTCCTCCTTTGTGTCCATAGTTAATCATCATGACATTTCTGTTCTGTAACAGAGTTGGAAGGAGGCTTGGAGGTCTTCTAGTCCACCTCACTGCTCAAACAGGAAGTCATATAACATTTCCAATCTTTTCTTTAAAAACCTCCAGTTTTGGAGCACCCATAACTTCTGAAGGTCTTGTCCAGAAGGAATATTTTTTTAAGATTAAAGCCTCACTTCTTTGTAGGCTTTAGAGCCCAGAGATGGACTTTGGGGGAAGGATGTTTTTGTGGGTTCTTCATATGTTCCCAAATTGGACAAAGATCTAAGCCAATCTCAATGAGAGATAATGTAAATTGAACATGAGACTGTGTGCTAAGAGTATTCAAACCTGTGATTGAAACTTTCCTTACATTTGGCATAATAATAGAAGAAACAGATGTTGGGGGATGTGATTCTTATCACTGATCACTCATCATTTTAATGCCAGACTATTACAAAATTTTCAGCATGGCTTTATATTGAAAAAGAAAACTGAAATAAGTTCCTCTTTTTCAGATAGGTTAGATAGTTTTCATCAAACAGGGAGATATATTTTGGCCATATATGTGCAATGAAGCTTTGCATATAGAAAGTCCCAAATAGAGGTTTGGGTTCACTAATTAAAAGAGTCAGAATTAACAGAATAACAGAACAACAGAGTTGAAAAGAGCCTTGGATGTCTTCTAGTCCAACCTCCTGTTCAAGCAGTAGACCCTATACCATTTCCAATCTCTTCTTAAACACCTCCAGTGTTGGAGCACCCCAGCTTCTGAAGCCATTCCATTGATTAATTGTTCTGTCAGGAAATGTCTCCTTATTTCTAGGTTGGTTCTCTCCTTGGTTAGTCTCCATCCACTGGTCGTGCTCTCCCTTCAGGTGCTTTGGAGAATCAGTTCACGTCCTCTTCCCTGTGGCAACCCCTTAGAAACACTTAGAACACTGATATTATATCACTCAAAGTCTTTCTTTTCATTAAATTCATGTGATCTTGATTTTATCCCTCTGTTAGTGTAGGCTAATTATAGTGTAAAACAATTCACCACTTTTGGAAAAGTGTAGCCTAGCACTGTGTTGGCTTTTTTGTTAGCTGCAACACACTGCTGGCTCATATTTAAGTGATTGTCCGCTAGGGCTCCAAGATCCCTCTCACACTTAGTACTATTGAGCCAGGTATAACCTCTTCTGTACCTGTGCATTTGGTTGTTCTTTCCTAAATGTAGATTATTTATTTACTTTTTTTGCTACTGAATTTAATTTTGTTAGATTGGACTCAATGTTCAAAAGATCCTTCTGGATTCTATGCCTATCATCTGGAGTGATGGCTATTCCTTCCATCCTCTTGTCTAAATTGTTTATGAAGGGTCAGGTGTCATGTGGTGATGACTGGGAATCTGAATTACAAATCAGAACATTGCTCCATTGATCAATTGGATTTATGGAAGATGTGATTTAAACAATAAATGGACACTTGCAGTATTATTTCCATTGCTTTGTAAATGGAAACTCTCAGTTCAAACAAAGAAATTGTTATTTTGATCAGGTAAATAGCATAAATGAGGTAACATTCCAAAGAATAGTAAAAGCTCAATTCTTTGCAAGTAATCCAACTGTATTCTAAGAGGCTTGTGCCCAGGAACTGACAGGCCTCAAAACAAGAATGACACACGACGGTTATTCCAAGCTCAATTCTTTCTTGTGTCATTTCAATAGACAAAATGTAGCCACAGTAAGGACTCTACTATCTGCCTCTATAATACACTCTGTAAACTATTAGGGAGGAGATGTCTTCACCCTCTTTCTCTCACACATGATCTCCAGGCAGATTTGCCTCTTACTCCTCAGGATTTCACCCCCTCCCTTCTGGGAATCCATTTCTTCACTACATTCCAGCACAGGGATGTATCCATGAGAAAGCTGAAGTTTAAAAATGCCGGACACAGAGGAAGAATCTTTGATTCAGATTCCCCTACAGCCATTGATTTACCGCATAGTCCCCTACAAGTCGCATTGTAGTGGCTTCAGGTTTGTGTCCATCAAATGGAATAAGCAAGTTTAGTGTAACACTGTATGTGATAGTGAAAGCTTCATAATGAGGAATGGTTAAATAAGTAAGTAAGTCAATATTAACTAAATTATTTGGAACTCCTCTGAAATCTCTTAAGCCATTCTTTATCCTGCTGGCATCTTACACATTCATGTATTTGTCTTGGTTCCTCACTCTCTCTTGCAGGTGCAAATGTGGCTAAAGATTCATGTTTTCAGGAAAACCTGAAGGGCAGTTATTATGGCTACTGCAGAAAGGAAAATGGTAGAAAGATTCCATGTGCACCACAGTAAGCCATCTAAATTATTTCCTGCTATGATGATGATCTAATATAAGGATAATAAGAAATATTTTATGGTCCACATCTGTGGGAATATGACTCTGTTTCCCGGCTAAAAGAATAGAAATATGAGCCAATTTCTGAATGGCTAATTTTCTTTGTTTTCCATCTGGGGTTACAAGATGGAGCAAAAGTGGGGTGTAAAAAAAGAGTGCCATGAGGATAGAAGTGCCCTTTAAAAGGTTGTGTGGGAAAGCATATATAGTCCTTGACTTTTAACCTTTCATTTAGTGACGTCAAATAAATGACTTACAGCTGATTCTTCCACTTCCAACTGTCACGGCATCCTGTAGTCATGTGATCAAAATTCAGGTTCCTGTATTTATGAGAGCTGCAGTGTCCCAAGGTCACATGATCACCATTTTCCATCTTCCCAGCCAGCTTCCAACAAGCAAAGTCAATGGGGGAGGTTTGATTTTCTTTACAACCCTGTGATTCACTTAGCAATTGAAGTGGTTCACCTAACCACCATGGCAAAAATGTCGTAAAATTGGCAAGGGAAATTCTGGACACAGTTGTGGTTGTAAGTCAAAGACTGCACTATGATCCATCTTTCTTTCCTTTTTTATAGATTTTATTAGTTTTTATATGGTTAGGAATAAGGTGGGGTCGAGGTTGGGGTTGGGGTTGGGGTTTTTCCAAATAACATTTTCAATACTTAGCAAACAGCATAATGTCTGGGTTTATGTGTTTAACAAACAATAATATAGTTAATTGTCATAAACAATACGTTAATTAATCGCCCAATAGCCTTCTTCTTTCTAATATACATTCAAAATTACATATCACATTCCTTTCTCTCTGACTCGTTTTTCTAGCCATTGACAGAAATTACCCCATGTTCTAAAGTACACTGAGTCTTCTTTCTCTTTAATCTTTAAAGTCAATCTATTTCTGCACACTCTAGAATTTTCTTAATTAGTATTTCTTCAGTTGGTAAGTTTTCATTTTTCTAATGATGGGCAAATACAATTCTTGCTGCTGTTAATACGTGTAGTATTAAATATCTGCAATCTTTCTCATAATTGGCTCCTATTAATCTTAACAAAAATAATTCTGATTTAAAGTCTATTTGTTTTCAGTCATTTTCTCCAAGCATAAATGTACTTTAACACAAAATCTTTTTGCTTTAGGGCATGTCCACCAGATATGATAATAAGTACCTGTTCTTTGTTTGCACTTCCAACAGCTGTTTGAAGTATTTTTAAATATTTTTGCTAATCTCACTAGTGTCATATGCCATCTGCAAAATATTTTATACAGGTTTTCTTTATATGCCACTGCTTTAGTTAATTTAATATTTTTCCCCATAACTTTTTCCAATCTTCTAATTCTATATTGTATCCAAAATTCTTTGCCCATGTTACCATTGTTTCTTTTACTTGTTCTTCCTCCATCTTTAAGTTTAACAGAAATCTATAGAGTTTCTTAATCAACTTGTCATCCGTTTTTAGCAGTATCTGATCAAATTCTATCTGTTCTTTATAAAATCTGATTGTTTTGGCATCTTTTTCATATCTCGTTTGAATTTGCAAATATGGCCACCATACTAGATCAATACCTTGTTCTTGTAAATATTGTCTGTCTTTCAATTTTCCTTCATTGTCCAAAATATCTTTATAAGTCACAACTTTATCGTAGTTAATTAAATTTGGGTAAGCAAAAGCTTGCATTGTTGAAAGCCATTCAGCTATCTTAATATATATTTTTTTCTATTATTTTTTCCCATTCTGAAAGAAGTGCATTCCTTATAAAAAGGTTTTGAAAGTATCTATGTATTTTATTCTTTCCATACCACAGAAAGGCTTGCCAACCAATTTGTAGGTCATGCCCCTCTAGGTACAATAGACTTTTATCTCTAAGCATTATCCATTCTTTAAGCCATGTTAGAATAGTTGCTTGGTAGTATAACCTCCAGTCCTGCAGTCCAAATCCTCCACTTTCTTTTGCTTCTTATAGCATTTTCACTTTAATTCTAGCTTTTTTTTTCCTTGCCAGATAAATTTCAATATTATTGTATTTACTTCATCAAAAAAACACTTTTCCAGCCTTATAGGAATCATTTGAAATAAAAAGAGTATTTTTGGTAAGATATTCATTTTCAATGTTCTATTCTCCCCAATATTGAAAGTTGGAAGTTTTTCCACTTTTCCAAATCCAATTTTATTTGTTTTAGCAGTCTTACATGGTTATCTTCTTTTATTGTTACACATCTTGCTGTTAGATAAATTCCCAAGTATTTAACATTCTTAACTATTTGAAGCTTTGTTATTTTTGTTAGTTGATTTGGGGTTCATTAGTGCTTGGGGTTCATCTTTTCTTTAATGTATAAAGCTATTCCTATTTTCTTTTGAAGTGTTAATGCAAAGTAAAGTTTAGCAATGTTGTCTCTTAATGTGTGTTTCTTGAAAACAAATTATATCATTTTTTATTTTTTGTAATGGTGTAAAGATTTTTCTCCTTTTTGAAGGGGAATTTAGTCTATTTATACTCATTGACAAAATCCCACTCTCCTCCATCTCTTTCAGTTACATCTAGGTCTTAATCTTCTAGTTGATCTTATCTGTCTCTGATTTCTTGGTCTTGCTCCTTCTTCTGTATCTGTGTTTTTAATTTCTTCCTCCTCTCTTAGTTTGACTGCTCCTTCTACTGCCATTTCTTCCTGTTTCTTTCTTTTTCTATTTGTAACGGATACAGGGTCACCTCTTTCCAAAAATGTTCTATGGTTGTCGAAGAATTCCATTGCTTTAAGTGGCACATCCAGTCTATATCTTCTTGTATCACAGTATTTCAAAGGTCCGTATCTTACACTTCTGAAAATCTCATCTCTTGTAGATCTTTTAAGAAATCTAACATGCACTTTCCAAGGGACTTTATTTCTTCTAGCACAGTTTGAGTTCATTTGATAGATCTGGTCTAGTTCTCCTTCTATTTTCTATTTCCCAGTTCCTAATGTGTCTGCTAATATTTTGGTTATCAAGCCTAGCTGATCCTCTTCCTTATCTTCCATTATATTCTGAAATCTTAAAAAGTATGAAGCTCTTTCCATCTCTGTCCCAGCTATCGACTCTTCTACTTCTTCATTTATTTGGATCAATTTCTGATTTTCAACTTTTAAAACTTCTACTTTCTCATCAACCTCAATTGATTTATCTTCTATTTTTTGCATTCTTTGTTGATTATCTGTGATCATCTGTTTAAAATTTACAAATTGAGAATCCATATTGTTAATTTTTGATTCATTTATTTGATTCATTTTATTAAAATCACTTTTCAACTCCTCTCGGTTTCTCAATGTGACCACCATGAGAGTAGCAATTGTCTCTTCAATTGTTTGTAAGGTCGCTTGAGTGTCCTTTGGAAGTATTAGCCCTTTTTTGTTGAAGCATTCCAGGGAAGTCCGATGATTTCAAACACAGTTTTTATTTATAATTGTAATCCATCCTGTAAAACTGGGCAGTCTTTCTTTTCCAGCCACAATCTTCAAGAGTTTAAATTCCAAGGACACCAAGATGTTTAAACTATAAGCAATTGCTGGGCATACTGCCAAGTTTTACTCCAATCAGAGCAAACTGCATGCGGTTCTCAGTTTTGCCACTAGGTGTCAATAGATGTCTATTCCCACTGTACTTTAAAAAAGTTTAAGAAGTTAAAAACCCAATGGTTTCCAAACAAGAAATTAAAAAAAAAAAGATTTATAAAACCAAAGGTTTTCCAAGTTATCCTTTTTCATGCCTCAGTCAGCTTCACAGTATTGTTATAAGTCAGTTTTAATTTCTCCAAAGCTTAAACCACCACTTATAGTTCAGGAGGGAGGAATAAGGAAAAAATCCCACCCTTCCTGGAGCTCGGGGCTTTGCTCTTGAATGCTGTTTCCCAGAACCGATATTTCCACTTGTAGAGAGATATGGAAATTAGTCTCACCCAGATTGGCTGTTTTGCTTTAAAATTTGTTGTCTCCAATGATCAGCTGCTTCTGGCAGACAACAGGGTGCAGTCAGCCTTTCTTCAGGCCGGTCCCAAGGCGCCTTTGGATCAAGCGGGCCAGATACCGCTGGCCCATGAACTGCAAAGTTTCACCCTTTGGCCAGTCACCTCTATGGGGTGACTTTCGGTCATATTGGACTCCCCAGCTGGTAGAAATTGGGCTTGGGGAAGGGAGATTCATTCCCCAGCACCCATCTTGCAGTGACGTCATCAGAAACTCCCCCTATTATCCATCTTTCTCATTGGGCTAACATCACCCAGCTTATTTAACCTGCATATTACTGAATAAACCTTGGTTGGCTGAGTTTACGAGTAGCATTTAGTCATGAATCATGATTTAGAAACCACAATGGCTAACTTGGCACCACATGTTGTACCCAAACTAAACAATAAGCCACATTATCTTTTAGTGTTGTGTGTAAATGCAGACTCTGCCTTTAGCACTTATGCAAACACAGAGACCCTTGTGCTATTGTTTCCTGTTAAAGAAAGGAAGTTCTTATTTTATACATCCTTAGTTAATTACTTCTTTTCCTTTAAAAAAATGAAATGGAATAATAGCCATTTGGGGGGGGGCACTTTCCCTCTCCAACGTTTAGTGCAGCTGCTCCAAACTTCAGATTTGAACTCCCTGTCATCCACTGATCAGAGATTAGGGGAATTTTAGGCTAGAATCTGGAAAAACTAAATCTCCTAATTCTGCTGTAGGCATTTTCCAGCTGGATAATAAATGCATTCCTTTCATCTTAGGAATCCTGACTCAAACTATCTTCACCCCCAAAACAGGGAAATCACAGTGAACTAATTGGAGATACCAGAACTGTGTTTCTCTATTTTGTTTCAAACCTTGGAACACCTTGTGAGATTTTTCAGTTACCTGTTAAAGGCAACCCAGTTCATATTCAGGCTGAACAATCCTCTGGTTCTCCATCTCTAATTTTAAAAAAACCCTAAAGGATAAGCCAAGATCAACTGATTGTCAGCAATATTCTGACAATATTCTGCAATATTCTCCTGTCAGAGGTGAGATCTGCCCCCAGAGTTCTGGCCCCCAGGAACAACCTTCAACCAAGGCTCTGCTACTTGGTTGGGGCCCCAACACGGGCCTGCTATCTTAGGGATGGCTGAGGGAATAGTGAAGATTCTTATCTCCAAGCTGCCCATCATGTTTTTTTAAAATTTTTTACCTTTTATTCTAATTTTAATTGTTTGTTGCACATTCTATCTTTTTGTTATATCGTACGTCACCCCAAAATCATTGTACTAGTGATATGGGGACATGGGAAATAAATGAAGAAATGAATATTTGCAAATAAGCAAAGGAACAAACCTTATTCTTATTAATTAGTATGAATTGACTGCTTCCTTTTTAGAGATGTAAAATGTGGCAGGTTATTCTGCTTAAATAATTCACCTAGAAACAAGAATCCTTGCAACATGCACTATAGCTGCATGGATCAACATAAGGGAATGGTTGACCCTGGAACAAAATGTGAAGATGGAAAGGTTAGTAAAAGATTACCTCTAATCTGTGTGCTCTAAAGTCTGATCCCAAGGGGTGAACAAAAAAATAATTTTGGAATCTTATCAATGTGAAAGTTGGTCTAGATTTTTCACACTACAATGAATCTAAGTAGAAGAAAAAATATCCATCTATCCATCTTTTGTTTTGTTTATATTTTTTTCCTTCAAACAACAACCCCAACAAATGTGGTGAAGGTCCAAGGCTGTTTCTTTCTTGCAAGAACAAGATGCCTGGCCTTCTCAGAGCCTTGTGCTTCTCTCTTGAAGCATCTTCTGGACAGACTGTAAAGAGACAATCCTTTCTCTGAACTTGTGGGCATCTCCATAGGGAAGGTGGAAGAGAGAAATGAGAAAATCAGGGCAGAGCTGGTTGTGACCTAACAATGAAGCAAAACCAAAGTTTACCCGAAAGGATCAGGAAACGCTTCCCCTTAATTTTTATACAATATAGAACCCGAAAGAAGTTTGGGTTAGTTCGGAAAGTGCTGTCTTATTCCATTGATCATCTCTTGCTTTGACTTTCAGGTCTGCAACAACAAAAGGCAGTGTGTTGATGTGAATACAGCCTACCAATCAACCACTGGCTTCTCTCAGATTTGATTTTGGAGATCTTTCTTCCAGAAGGTTCAGCTTGCCTCAAGTCCAAAGAGATCCATTTGCCTTCATCCTACTAATAAATCACCCTTAGCTTCCAGATGGCATCTAAATTCTGCAATATTTCTTCACTATATTTAATTTGTTTACATTTTGCTGTAATCAAACCTTTTTCCCGCCATAAAGCTCCAAGGGTATGTACAACACCAGAGACTTATTTGCTGTCAAGAAAAAAAAATGGCCATTTTATCATTTGCTAATTGCAAAGCATATTTAATGCAACAAGTTCTGCCTTTGGAGCTGATGTATTCGAAGTAAATGCTTCCTCTTCCAAAATATCACACTGGCTTTCCAAGCTGTAGCTGCTTCCATCAATAAACAACTATTCTCATTCTGCATTTTGTAAAGGCTCATTTCTCAAATCTGATTTGCTGAAGTAAACTGCACCAAGAGCTTGCATGCAATCCTGAGGTAAACCATCAGGTGAATTATCTACTGGCATTAAAGGAACTTATTCACAGTCATCCAGAAAATTCAAAATATAGTATTTTGTCTCAGAAGGAGCCACTAACAATAAATAAATCCAAATATTACAATGCAATTCCAAAGGTGCTTTTCAAAAGGCAGAAGCACCTTCTTGGTTTTTTTTCTTTAAAAATCTTACACTTCTTTGTCAAGTGAAGAACTAAAGAAGCTTCTTGGATAAGAAGAAATTTTTTTAAAAAAATATTTATTTTCATTTGTCAACAAGGATAAAATAAAAACAGAGAAACAGAAAAATGAACATCCAACACTAAGAATGAAGAAAAAGAATAATAAAGAGGTTTTTTCTGGGTAAAAAAAGGTGGGGGAACTTAATTGTTGAATATATATAACATTGCAGGATTCAATCTGGGTCAGTCATCAGGATCGGAAGTATCATCTTCCAAGCTTCCAGTCTCATGCTGAAGCCCGTCCTCAGAGCCCGTCTCTGTGTCCAGCACAAGTCCGAAAGGTCAGGAAACAAAACCTGGTCCTGCTGACTGACCCAGATTGGATCCTGCAACATTATCCTGGGACACGTATGTTCTCCTTCATTCATGTCTGACAGGGAACAAAAAGAGCCCACCCCGGCTGGATGCTGAAACATTGAAAAAACCTGTAGGTTCTCCTTCTCTTACTTAATGGGTCTACAAATAGTTATAGGCTTTCCCAACCTTATTTGACAAAACTACTGTATTAAACAAACAAATAATCCAGATGAGAGAATCCATCTATTGTTGTATTCAACAGGTAGAAAGTCCACCAAGACGAGGCGAGTGAATTCAGTCAGGAACATTATTTATTGCTTGCAGGAACTGAACTGGGAAACAGGGCTATGAATGCAGTTATTTATATCCTGGCCTCTAGGTGGCGGCCAATAGGTTTAAAGCAACCTATTGCCGCCCTAGAGGCAGCCAATGGCAGCGCTGGAGACGGGTTGTCTGAGGAGCTGGCAGCCGTTAGCCAGCTCCTTGCTTAAGCAACCTTCCAGCATTCAAACCCCACATGGCACACTCAGCAAAACAAGGCCCAATACATTACACCTTCAGTTTTACTATTTCTACCTTAAATATTCAGAAAAAAACAACAACCAAGAAAGTCCAGTTGCCTTTTCAACAGCACTTTTAGGGCAGCCATGACCTGAATGTTTGAGAATCTCCACAGACAGTGAGGACCATTAATTGGTGTGATACCTTGATCCCAGAAGCTGTGACTGCTTCATCACTGGAGCTTTTCAAGGCATTTCTTTGTCCAGAGTGGTATAAGATCTCCCACCTTGGCCAGAGGGTTGGACTAGAAGACCTCCAAGATTATTATTATTATTATTATTAATTTTATTTATATACCGCCCTTCTCCCGAAGGACTCAGGGCGGTGATTTCAGACCTATGATTCTGCAACAATTTTAAATGCTGACTGCCAATAAAGATTCTCTGGATTCAAAAAGGTGGAAATTCCCTGATTGCAGATTCCTATATTTTTGTGCTTTTTAAAAGAGGCTGTCAATTTGTTTTCCTAATGTTTGCATTTTAATTAAAAATTCAGAGGGCATTAAACGACATCAATTTTAAACATTTTTATTTTTAAAACAGATTTGGTTTTTTTGTTTTTTTAAAAAAGATCTTTATATCTGGGACTGACCAGCTTTTTCCATTGTTAATGATGGAGGGGTGAGGTGTTACCCCCTGACGATAGGGCTCGCAACTTGGCCGTCCTCCTGGATTCATGGCTCAGTTTTGAAGATCATATAGGAGCCGTGACCAGGGGGACTTTTGCCCAGGTTCGCCTGGTGCGCCAGTTGCGGCCCTATCTGGACCGAGATGCCCTACGCACAGTCACTCATGCACTCGTGACCTCCCAGTTAGACTACTGCAATGCTCTCTACATGGGGCTGCCCTTGAGGCTTCAACTGGTGCAGAATGCAGCCACGCGAGTTGTTATGGAAGTTTCCCAATACTCCCATATAACACCTCTTTTCCGCGAGCTGCATTGGCTTGCGGTTGCCCTCTGGTTGCCCTCCGACTCAAGGTGCTGGTGATGACCTATAAAGCCCTTAATGGCTTGGGTCCGGACTACCTAAGGGAACACTGTTGTGATTCAGGGTCAGCCTGTGGGTTCGGCAGTTGGGTCGGACAATTCAGAGGAGGAGGAGGGGGGTGTTGGAGAGCTTGCTGAGGATGGCCTTGAGGCTCCGCAGAGCCCTCAGCCAGGCCCCTCCCATCTGGTTATGATGCAGACCCAGCTGTGTGAGCCTGACAGCGTGGATGAAGATGATCCACAGCTGGCCCTGTTCAAGGACGCCCGGCGCAGGAGGCAGTCAATCAGGAGTAAACAGAGGAAGGCAATGGGGCACCTCGGAAGGAGGCAGAGAGAAGCCAAGCCCTGAACTGTTTAAAAGGGGGATGTGTGGGAGGGCTGGTTTGCTGAAGGCAACCGTTTGAATAGCTCCTGTTTCATGGTTCGTGTCTTGTTTTGCTCTGTTTTATGTTAATAAATTTGGCAGGCTTAGTTCCAGCCTCTTGCCGTTTGTAAAGGGGTTGTCCCTGCCTTTTCTGCAGGGCCGGTAGTAGGCTGGTACAGAACAAACACCTGCTGCCGGCATCAACTTCCCATCGTCCTGTGTGCTCCCACAGGGAGGGCCTTCTCAGGGTTCCACCGGTTAAGGAATGCCGGCGGGTTATTCCCAGGGGAAGGGCATTCTCTGTGGCTGCGCCAGTCCTATGGAACCAACTGCCCACGGAACTTAGGAATGCCCCCGACCTTCGTTCATTTTGCTGGGACCTGAAAACCTGGCTCTTCGAGCTGTCTGGCCCAGACTGAGGGGTTTTCAATTTTTAATTGGATTTTAGACTTAATTTTTAGGGCTTAATTTTAATAACTGTTTTAACTGATTTTAACTTTTGTATTTTATGTTTTAATTGCCTTGTAAACCGCCCTGAGTCCTATGGGAATAGGGCAGTATATAAACTCAATAAATACTAATAAATAACAAATAATAATATGTGTAGAAACGCTGACATCTAGTGAGCATGAATCTCAACTGCACCCTTAAATATATGCTAGTTATTTGTTTTCTGTATATCTAGTCATGCTGGCCACATGACCACAGATCCTAGAAAAGATAATCAAAAAACAAATCTGTGAACAACTAGAAGCAAACAAAGTCATAACTAGTAGCCTGCATGGGTTTGTTAAAAATGGATCACTCTTCGATAAAGTGACTAAACTAGTAGACCAGCGAAATGCAGTGGACATAGTTCTTAGATTTCAGTCAGGCATTTGACAAGGTAGACCACAACCTACTCCTTGGTAAGCTAAGAAAAGATGCAATAGTCAACATAACCACCAGATGGATCTGTAGCTGGCTAACAAACCATACTCAATGAATAGTCCTCAATGGCACTACATCCCCATGGAGAGAGGTAAGCAGTGGTGGTACCACAATCTCAACTCTTAGGCCCAGTACTCTTCAATATCTTCATAAATGACTTAGATGAGGGAATTGAAGGGGAACTCATCAAATTGCAGATAACACCAAACTGACAGGGGTTGCCAATACCTCAGAAGACAAACTCAGGATCCAAAAAGATCTTGACAAACTTGAACAAGGTGCCCTACCCAAGAAAATGAGTTTGAATGTGGAGAAAAGCAAAATTTTACATTTAGGCAGGAAAAACCAAAGGTACAAATACAGATTGGGTGAGACCTGGCTTAAAAACTATGAGAGCGACTTTGGAGTCCTAATGGATGATCACTTCACTATGAGCCAGCAGTGAGCAGCAGCAACCAAAAAAGCTAATATGGTATAGGTTCTCCTGCTTGAGCAGGGGGATGGACTAGAAGATCTCCAAGGTCCCTTCAAGGTCCCTTCAAGGTCTATTCTATTCTATTCTATTCTATTCTATTCTAATCCTAATTTCCACTGTGATATTTACCTTTTTCTGAATGTTGCAATAGCTTCAATGTGTCTTCTTCTATGGGTGGTAGAAGAAGGGTAGTCCTTGAACATTATTCTTCCACCCTATAGAACAATAATATCAAAGGAAATTTCCAGTTTTATTTCCTGGAGTTTGACATGGGTGACGATGATAAGAAGGCAAGCTCAAAACCTAAGAGAGAATTTTTATAAAATGTTTTATAGGTGGCACTTAGATCCTAAAAAATTAGCAAGTATGTATCCAAACTGTCAGCCTAAATGTTGGAGGTGTGGTGGTGAAGATGCAACATATTTTCATATATGGTGGACCTGCAAAAAGGTTAAAGCTTTTTGGATTAGAATCTAGTGGAACATGCAAAAGATATTTAAGAAAAGGATAAAGTTTTGTCCGCAATTGTTTTTATTGGGTATTATTACTAATACTACTGTTGTGGACACTAAGTTGATGCTGAATTTAATTATGGCAGCAAGACTTTTAGTAGGGCAATATTGGAAGAAGGAAGAACTGCCGACTATAGAAGAATGGACTTTAAAAGTTTCCAACCTGGCAGAAATGGCAAAGATTTCAGCATATTTGAAAGACCATTCGCAACAGAGATATATCGTGGAGTGGAAAAAATGGATTGATTATATTCAGAATAAATATGGGACTAAAAAGTTTCATTTAGCATTTGAATAAGTATTGATGTGATATTTATGTTGCTTGTAGTTATTTTATAAGAGTTAAAGCGCGATAGATTTAATAGTTTATTGTTATTTGCATAAGATAGATTATGATTGTTTGTATTTTTATACCCCGTATTTAGCTCTGGGAAGTCAGGGAGGGGGGAGGGGGAAGGGAGGGAGGTGTAGGGGAGGGTTAGGGAGGGGGGAAGGGATTGGGAGGGGTTTTGTTTTGTTCTATTAAAAATAAAACGTATTGTAAAACTTTTCAATAAAAAAAAAGAAGGTAACCAAAATATTCTATATCATTTCTCGTTTTGCACACCTTCTGGTGGCCTTTAAGGAGCACCAAGCTTTTTTGAATGGAAATTACAAAAAAGAGGGGGTGAATAAGTATGCTGATGTAGATAGTCATTTTTCTGAACCCTCTCCTTTATTTATTTGCTGTTCTCCTACTCTTCTTCTGTGGCTGTGAAGATTTTAAAATGACAATGAATGAGAGAAAACTGCTGAGTCTGTCTTGTAAAATGATGTCACTGAGGCATGAAATAATTGTAAAATAAACTAGCTTTATACATAAGCATGGCAAAGCCTAGAGAAATGCAAAAGAGGTTTTCCTGACTTCAGGCATTCCTGAAGAAATACATAGCAATAACTGGTGGTCATGATAGCTACCATTTCTAGATGATGATTCTGGTTGTGTTTTTGCTCAGAGGTAGGTCCTATTTTACTCAGAGGTAGGTACTATTGGGGACATAATAGCAATGTTTGCATATCTCAGGAGTGCCACAAAGAGGAGGGAGACAAGCTATTCTCCAAAGTGCCCAAAGACAGGAGAAGAAGCAACGGAAGGAAACTAATCAATTAGAGAAGCAGCCTAGAACTAAGGAGAAACTTCCTGACAGTTAGAACAATTAACCAGTGGAACAACCTGCCTCCAGAAACTATAAATGCTCCAACACTGAAAGTTTTAAGAAGAGACTGGACAGCCATTTGTCTGAAATGGTATAGGGTTTCCTGCCTGAGCAGGGGTTGGACTAGATGACCTCCAAGGTCCCTTCCAACATGATGATGATGATGATGATGATGATGATGATGATGATGATGATGAACTCAGCAGGAACTACCACTAAGTAAATGTGTCAAGGAAGTAATGTTTTTAAAAATGAGCTTGGCAGAGAAATCATTTCACAAAGCTAATTCTCCTTCAATTGTTGGCTCAATTTCACAATTGCTCTTCTATCAGGGCCACTAACGATTTTCACTTTGATCCTCCTACCTGAATTTCCAACAAGCTGCATGTTATAATTTGATACAATAGGTAACGTTCCTATGAATTGCATTGTATTAATTGAATTTGTGCAGAATTAAATTAGTTTTTATCTTGTTCTTTCCCATCATTTTGCCCTAACTCCTAGTACAAAATCAATCAATATTTGGTTCCAGTCATGAGTATTTCTCAACTAATCACCTCCCTTGACAATCCAGACTGGAGTATTTACTCTGTGGTAGGAACTAGATTGACTTTTCCCAGCGTAATTCTATGTGTTAGATTACTACCATCCAGAGCTGCAACTTTCCCAAATCCCAGACAGCCAACACATCTAGATGGAAATGGGCTGTTTTCTTGTGACATTTTTATTTATCAAATTTATTTCATGCCCATCACATGGTTCAAGGTGACTCTGAGCAGTTTACAAGATAAAACACACAAACATTTGACAATTATGAATATAAGAACATTAAAATTACAAAAACTAAACTAAAAAAATGAGGATTTGGAGAAGACAGTCCAGCATAGCGAGGTTCAAAGGCTTTTCCTGAGGGATACAAGACAGAGTCAATCTTGCATCTTATAGCAAGATATTCTAAAGATATTCTAAAGCAGTGGCCCCCAACCTTCTGGGCAACAGGGACTGTTTCTGTGGAGAGGTTTTCCCATGGAATGGAGGAAGAGTGGTTTTACATACTCCTGCATGCCATGGATGGGCCTTTGCTTGTTTGCACACCCAGTTTCTGGCATGCCAATGCCTGGTGCAAGTCCATGGTCCAGGGTTTCAGGACCCCTGTTCTAAAGGGCAGAAACCATGACAGAAAAGTCTCTTCTTCAGGATCCCACTAGCTGAAATTCCTTGGCAGAAGGATCCACAGTAGCCCCCTTCTGCCAGCATGAGTGGGGCAAGTCAATCCCATGGGGAAAAGGGGGTTCTGCAGATGCACTGGAAATGGCATAAAGAGTTTTAAAGGTAACAACCAACAACCAGAAACAGATAAGCAGCCAGTGCAACTCGTGCATGGTGTTACATATTCACCCAAGTGGCCTCCAAAACTCTCTGTGCCACAACATTCTAGACCAGTTGTAGCTTCTGAATACTCTTCAAGGGAAGCCCCCTGTAGAACATACTGCAATAATCCAAATGGGAAATGGACAATAGTTGGCAGCAGGTTGTTTGCAGGTGAGAAGGGTGTCCACAAATCAAAGTGCATACTTCTATTTTTTTAAGGTGAAATCTGAAGATCTATTGGAAAAATACTAACTTGTGAAATGCTAAATCTTAAGAAAAGCTGGTGATTCAGGGAAGTTTGGGATTATTATTTTTTGAACAGGAGCTGAGCCATTACATAAGATCATAAAATGCTATCAAATGCCATCACCTTGTGTAGAGGACAGCAATAAAATATAAATAAGGGCTTCAGCTTCTTCACTGTGTTAAACAGTTTCTTTGCAGAAGTGATTAGGGTACATATTTTCTCCTATTATTTCCTAATGCCTGCCATGAGAAAGATAAATGTCAAGTGTGTGTTTATTATTACAGGTTCTTGGCATGGATGAGATTTACTCTGATAAATGTTTTGTACTTGTCTTTCAAGGATTAGGACCATCTCCAGAAAGGCAATGAAATGCCATCACAAGTCATATGAAAATTTTGTAAACATAAAAGTGAACAGTGCCAGGTAAGATGACATGGAGAAGGCTATTCATGGGACAAAAGAGCTAAGATATGTTCTCTTCTGTCGTTATTTTCTGATCCACAGCAGTAAATGACATTTTTCTACTCTTTTAAAACAAGGGGGCAGCATGGATGGTAAACAGCCACAATGTTCAGAAATAAATACTCTTTACAAAGTAACATGAAGAAGAGCCAAACACCAATAAGTTCATTTCAAAAGAAAAAGGTTTTGAAGAAATAGGTATCAACACAGTATTTTTACATACCTTCCAATTATTACTCTTTGCAAAAGAAAAAAGATTGAGGGAGTTATGTATGTACAGCCCATCAAAGAAGGATTAAGGGGGACATGATAATTGTCTTCCAGTACTTGTGGGACTATCCTAGTGAAGAGGGGATTGACTTATTAAAGAGAGATCCAACCTAAAAGTAAGGAGAAATTTTCTGACAGTAAGAACAATTAAGCAATGGAATAGCTTGCTTCATGCAGTTTTGGGTGCTCCATCACTGGAGGCTTTTTCAACAATTGACTGGTTAATTGGGATGGTCTAAGGCTCTTGCCTTGAACATGGGGTTGGATTACAAGATCTCAGAGGTCCCTTCCTGCCCTATGTTTCTATATTCAGTGAAACCAGCTAAGCTGGTAGCCAGCACCACTTCTCATGGTAGCCAATTCCAAACGTGAATTATATGTTCTGTAAAAATGAAAACAAACAAACAAACAAACAAGAAAAGAGATTTATTTCCAGGACTGAACTTCATTGGTTGTCTCCGCTTCTAATTAATCTCTCTACACTCTTCATCCTGTTTAAGGTAATAAAAAAAAAACCTGGAGAGAGATGTCTAAATAGGTAAGGTTTTCAATAAATTGGAGTGGTCACCTCTGATGAAATCCTCCACTTGAAATCTGAAACAGAATGTACTTAAAAAGATAACATGTGGACTTCCGGGTGGCAAGGCGCCGCCGCCGACAGCTGTTTTCAGGTTGTCAGCTTCGCGGCTTTGTAGAACCGCCGAAAACAGCGCCGATCAGCTGTTTTGGCGGTTCGAAAGCCCCCTCCTCAGGAGAAGAGGAGGGGGTGAGTATCCAGGTAGGGGAAGGGCTCTCCAGGGCCGCCAGAGCTTAAAGTTCTGGCGGCTGAAGGATCGAGCCCCCCCGAAGCTTGGATTTCTCCGGGCTGCGCAGCGTTTCTGCTCCGTGTCTTTTGGAGCAGAACAAGGCGAACGCAACCATCCCTGCTTACAGGAATGGATTTTGGAAGACAAGAAAGCAGGCAGAGCGATGCAAGAGAATAAGGAGTAAGTGAACTTTTGATCTTTGGCTCAATCCACATTGAAGACCCTGAAAGTGAAAGTGCGTAGTTGCAATAGTGGAAAAAATGGCGGCTAAATCTTCTAAACTTACTAAAAGTGTGGGGGCTTCCCCCCTGCCACAATCTTCATTGCAAGTCATAGCACCTCCTGCACCTTCACCTTCGCCTGTTTTAACAGTTAAAGTTTTGCAAGATGCTTTGGAAAAGCATTCACAGCAATTAGCTGAAATTATGGATGAAAAGTTGGAGGAGAAGTTTACAGTAATAAGGGAGGACATCTTGCTTGCATTTCAAGGCATGGCGATATGTATTGAACGCCTGGACGAAAGAGTGGAGGACCTCAGTCAAAATAATATTAAATTGGATGCAAAGATATTAGAGACTGAGAATGTGGTGGATAAAATTGACTATGACCTGACACTGGTACAATACCATGAAATGGAATTTGCTGTGAGAATTAGGGGTCTTAAAGAGAATCCTAAGGAAGATTTGAAGAAAATAGTTTCTGTTGCTTTGGAAGATGTGTTGGGAAGGCTAGCTGAAGGAATTGCAGAAGATATAGATAAAATCTTACGTGTTAATTCCTGGATTGCAAGACAAAGGAAACTACCTAGAGACGTGGTTGTTTATTTTACAAAGAGAGCAACCAGGAATGAAGTTATTCAAGTCTCTTACAATACTAAGCTTGTGATTGCAGAGCAAGAAGTCTTGGTTCTAAAAGAGATCCCTCCAAAAATTTTAAGGAAAAGAAAGGAATTTGCATTTCTGGCACAGGAGCTTAAGCGACGTGACATCAAGTTTAGATGGGAGATCCCAGTGGGTATGGTGGTAATGTATGAAGACACAAGATACCGTTTTGCTACAGTGATGCAGGCACGTGATTTTTATAGCAATGTTTTAAAAGCAATCCCCATACCACCTTTGGAATCAACAAAGGAGGGAAAGTCTCAAGGTGCTGAAGGAACACAGACAGATGAGAAAGCAGCAGGAGTGGATCAAATTTCAACAGTATCAGAAGAAGTAAGAGACCAGAGGATTACGCGTGTTGCTTCGAGACGAATCAGACGTGAGCAAGAGCAGGATCAGCAGAATGTTGTGGAACTTCCAAAGCGTACCTATAGCGAAGCTGTGGGAGGGGCGCAGCCTAAAAATGTGAAGGGGATCTTGGAAGACGCGCTCCAAAAGCTTCGGGTTGCCAAAAATGGCGACTAAGTTTTTAACTTGGAATGTCAATGGATTAAATTCACCACAGAAGAGAAAGAAAATCTTTCAATATTTAAAACAATTTAAGACTGATGTTATTTGCTTACAAGAAACACATATTAGAGCTATGGACCAAAAGTATTTATTAAATTCAAGATTAGGTACACAATTTATTGCTTCTGCAACAAATAAGAAAAATGGAGTGGTTATTTATGTTAAGAATACAACTACAGCAGAGTTAATCGAAGCAGATCAACAAGGAAGATATGTTATTGTGGATTTGTTAATAGAAGGCAAAAAAACCCTTTTGGTTGGATTATATGCTCCTAATCAACAGCAAGCTGACTTTTATAGTTTATTACACAGTAAGATTACCCAATTGGATTATAAATCTTTTATTTTTATGGGAGATTGGAATGGTGTTTTGAATGTACAAATGGACAAGAGTGGATCTTATAGAAGTACCCCAAGTCATGCTAAACTGCCTAAGTCTTTTTTTGAGATGATGGATGATATGGAACTACATGATGTTTGGAGGGAAAGGAATTCACAAGAAAAAGATTATACTTTTTTTTCCGATAGATATCAATCTTTTTCTAGGATTGATTTTATATTACTGACTAATGATCTTTTTTTTAGAACTAAGAAGATAAAGATTTGTTCAAGGATTATGTCTGATCACAGTCCAGTTTGGTTAGAGATTGGAAAAGACATTAGAGAAAGACGTTCCTGGCGTTTAAATGAGAATCTGTTTAGAAATCAGGAAAATGTGGAAGAGTGTAAAAAACAGATGAAGGTTTTTTTTGAAACAAATATGCATAAGGGTACTTCTATGGAAATGGTATGGGATGCTAGTAAGGCGTACATGAGAGGTGTGTTGATATATCTCAATAATAAATACAGACGTAATTTGGAATTTAGGAGGAAGGAATTAGAGAAAGAGATTAAGGAAAAAGAAAAGGCTTTAATTTTGAATCCATCGGATGTGCAGATCAAAGAGGCTATTAAGTTATTAAGAGGACAATTTGACAAGTTAATGGCTGATCAGGTGGCAACTAATCTACGGTTTGCAAGGCATAATACTTTTTGCAATGCCAATAAACCAGGTAGATGGTTAGCTTATATGCTAAGGAAGAAGCAAAGGGCTTCTAATATAGATAAAACAGAACACAAGGGAAAGGTTGTGTATCAGCAGAATCTTATCAAGGAAACCTTTGTTGATTTTTATTCTAAATTATATGCTAGAGATAAGATTAATGAAACAGACATTGATCTATATTTAAAAGACGTACGAGGAAAAAAGATTGTTCAAACTTGGTTTCAGTATGGGCAATTACAAGCCAGGTGGAAAGAGGATCAGAAAATTGGTTTTCTAATGGATGATGAAAATTTGGTAAAGCAAATTAGAAATCAGGGCCCAGCACATATCAAACGGATATATCTTGCATTGATAGAGATTGACTCAGAAACAGAAATTGTTAAGGATTGTATGATAAAATGGGCACAGAATATTCAGGAAGTTATCACAATGGACACTTGGGAAAAGATCTGGGTGAGAAATGTAAAATTTACACAAGCTCAAAACTTAAGAGAGAACTTTTATAAAATGTTTTATAAGTGGCATTTAGATCCTAAAAAGTTAGCAAGTATGTATCCGAATTATTAGCCTAAATGTTGGAGATGTGGCGGTGAAGACGCAACGTACTTTCATATATGGTGGACTTGTAAAAAGATCAAAGCATTTTGGATTAAAATCTGGTGGAATATGCAGAAGATATTTAAGAAAAGGATAAAGTTTTGTCCGCAATTGTTCTTACTGGGCATTATTACCGATACTACCGTGGTGGACACTAATTTGATGCTGAACTTAATTACGGCAGCAAGACTTTTAATAGGGCAATACTGGAAGAAGGAAGAACTGCCGACTATAGAGGAATGGACTTTAAAAGTTTCCAACCTGGCGGAAATGGCGAAGATTTCAGCATATTTGAAGGACCATTCGCAACAACGATATGTTGTGGAGTGGAAAAAATGGATTGATTACATCCAGAATAAATATGGGACTAAAAAGTTTCATTTAGCATTTGAATAAGTATATTGCTTGTAGTCAACTTATAAGAGCTAAAGTGCGAGAGACTTAATAGTTTATTGTTATTAGTATATGGGAGTTTATGATTGTTTTTTTTTACTTTTATACCTTGTATTTAGCTCTGGGAAGTCGGGGAGGGGGGAGGGGGGAAGGGGAGGGTGAGAGGGTGAGATAGGGTTGGGAAGGGAGGGAGGGGGTGGGGGATGGGATGTTAAAGATAAAATGTATTGAAAAACTTTTCAATAAAAAAAAAAAAAGATAACATGTGTATGTTGAACCCAAGACATTGTTATGAACTGAGATAAAGAAAAAAAATTTGGTCATTAAAATTTAGCAGTATAAATACTAATAGCTAATTTGAATATTGATTTGTGCATAAAGATCAAGTAAATAATGAATAATGTAGATAAGCTAAAAACATATTGTTGAAAGTAATAAATAGGTCTATATGGAATGTTAAAAATGAAAATTATCAGTTTAAGCAAGAGATAACAGATACAAAGAGGAAGAGAGGAAGTATTAAATATTGAAATAAAAAGAAATTTTGATTACTACTTAAAAAAACCTGAAAATTAACAAAAAGGAAGGATATCATATTGTATCCTTAGTTTGTTGACATAGAGGCTGAGAAGTTAAGTAAACGGGATGTGTATTTTGAATATTAGATTTTGTGAGGAATGGTGATAGATGAATTGGGAGTATACTAAAAATCTTGGGAATGATAAATATCAAACGTTAAATCTAAATGTTAGTGGAAATTAAAATTGAAAAATTATTAGGTCATTGATTGTCTAATAGACTATGTTAAAGCAACTAGAATATGTGTAAACTAAAAACTATGGATATATCTAAGGAAGTTATTTTCTATGTGATTGACAGGGTAAAACGTATCTTTAAATTTACAAAGAGACAGTATATATGGAGAGAAAAAGAGAGGAAATGTTTATGATAGCAATCTGAAATCTGTACTAATGATATCTGTATGTAATTGAATTACTACTACCCAGCCACCATGTTGCTTTTCAAATATGTGAATGTAATATTAGAAAATCAATAAAATTTGAAAAAAAAAATCTGCAGAGAGATGTCTAAATAGGTAAGGTTTTCAATAAATTGGAGTGGTCACCTCTGATGAAATTCTCCACTTTCGGAAGACTGCCATGTAATTTACAACTCATAAAATGCACATGGAAAGGCCTCTTTAAAAAGGACAAAGAAATTAGAGCAACATTAGTACAAAATGTCTTAATACAATTCTTTGAACTAGGAAAAGTACATTGGAAAATAAATGTATTCAATGCTCATGTACATGCATAGAAATTTTAATGCAGGCTTCTTGTTAATACAAAATTTATAATGATGGAATTTAGCCATGATATACTCATGTACCTATTTGATTTATACCCCAATTTTCACCTCAAATTAATATTTAGCGCAATAAGTTTACAAAGCTATCAAATTAGACTACAGAATAAAAAATCTTTGCAAATCTTTAGCCAAGTATTTATTATTTATTTTATTTATTGGATTTTTATACCGCCCTTCTCCCGAAGGACTCATGGCGGTGTACAGGGCAATAAATACAAAAAACAGGATACAAAAGTTAAAAACGATTAAATAGATGCCCATTATTAAAACAATAATTAAAATATATTAAAACCCCCCTAACCCATCAGACCAGGTCAGACTGCTCAAATAAATATGTTTTTAGATCGCGCCGGAAGGAGCGAAGGTTGGGGGCTGTCCGGAGCTCAACCGGCAAGTGGTTCCATAGGTCTGGCGCGCCCACAGAGAACGCTCTCCCCCTGGGAGCCACCAATCGACATTCTTTGATTGGAGGCACCCTGAGGAGGCCCTCTCTGTGGGAGCGCACTGGACGGAGGGAAGTTGACGCCGGCCGCAGGTGTTGCCGTAGGTAATCCGGACCCATGCCATGTAGGGCTTTGTAAGTCATTACTAACATCTTGAATCTCACCCGGAGGGCAACTGGCAGCCAATGCAGCTTGCGGAGCTACATGGGAGTATGGGAAACCTCCAGCACAACTCGCGCGGCTGCATTCTGCACCAGTTGGAGCCTCCGAGTGGACTTCAAGGGTAGCCCCATGTAGAGAGCATCACAGTAGTCTAGACGAGAAGTCACGAGCGCATGAGTGACTGTACGCAAGGCATCCCGATCCAGATAGGGCCGCAACTGGTGCACCAGGCGAACCTGGGCAAAGGCCCCCCTAGTCACAGCTCCAATATGCTCTTCAAAAGAGAGCTGTGAATCTAGAAGGACCCCCAAGTTGCGCGCCCTATCTACAGAGGGCAATAACTCACCCCCAATAGCCAGAGATGGAACAATCAGAACTTCTCGGGATGCCGGCATGAACAGCCACTCAGTCTTGAGAGGGTTGAGTCGAAGCCTGTTCCTCCCCATCCAGACCCGGACCGCCTCCAGGCAGCGGACATCACGTCGAGGGCATCACTGGGGTGGTTTGGAGTCAAAATAAAAAGCTGGGTATCATCAGCATATTGATGATACCCAACTCCAAAACCACGAATGATCTCACCCAGCGGCTTCATATAGATGTTGAACAGGAGAGGCGAGAGAACCGATCCCTGAGGAACTCCACAAATGAGAGGTCTCAAGGTCGATCTCTGCCCCCCTACCAACACCGACTGCGAACATCCCAGAAGGTAGGAGGAGAACCACTGGAAAACTGTGCCTCCCACTCCCAACCCCCTGTGACGTCACAGCAAGATACCATGGTCGATGGTATCAAAAGCCGCTGAGAGGTCTAAAAGGACTAGGACAGAAGAGCAACCCCTGTCCGAGCCCGCCAGAGATCATTCACCAGAGCGACCAATGCCGTCTCCATGCTATACCCGGGCCTGAAACCCGATTGGTACGGGTCTAGATAATCAGCTTCATCCATGAACAAAGGGAACTGTTGCACCACCACACTCTCAACAACCTTTGCCAGAAAGCGAAGGTTGGAGACCAGACGAAAGTTGTTTAATATTGCTGGGTCCAAGGCAGGCATCTTGAGGAAGGGCCTCACCACCACCTCCTTTAAGGCGGTGGGAAAGCTACCCTCACTCAAAGAGGCAGTAATTATTGCCTGGAGCCAGCCTCGTGTCCCATCCCGAGCCGCATAAGTCAGCCAGGAGGAACACGGGTCCAACAAACACGTGGTGGAGCTCAGCTTCCCCATGATCTTGTCCACTTCTTCAGGGGTCACAGGGTTGAACTCTTCCCAGATCAAATCGACAAGGCTGCCCGTATCCTCATCATCAGACTCTCCCCAGTCAGAATCCATGTTGTTTGCATAAGTATGCATTCACCACTTCTGGAGGCTGGTTGTTCCACTGGTTAGTTGTTCTAACTGTCAGGAAGTTTCTCCTTAGTTCTAGGTTGCTTCTCTCCTTGACTAGTTTCCATCCTTTGTTTCTTGTCCTGTTTTCAAGTGCTTTGGAGAATAGCTTGGCTCCCTCTTCTTTGTGGCGGCCCGTGAGATATTGGAACACTGCTATCGTGTCACCCCTTACCCTTCTCTTCATTAAACTACACATACCCAATTCCAGCAACCGTTCCCTATATGTTTTAGCCTCCGCTCCCCCAATCATCTTTGTTGCTCTTCTCTGTACTCTTTCTAGAGTCTCGACATCTTTTTTACATTGTGGTGACCGAAACTGAATGCAGTATTCCAGGTGTGGCCTTACCAAGGCATTGTAAAGTGGTATTAGTACTTCACGTGATCTTGATTTTATTCCTCTGTTAATGCAGCCTAGCACTGTGTTGGCTTTTTTGGCAGCTGCAGCACACTGCTGGCTCATATTGAAGTGATTGTCCACTAGGACTCCGAGATCCCTCTCACAGTTACTACTATTGAGCAAGGTACCACCTATACTATACCTGTGCATTTGATTTTTCCTGCCTAAATGTGGAACCTTACTTTTTTCACAATTGAATTTCATTTTGTTAGATAGTGCCCAGTGTTCGAGTCTGTCCAGATTCTCCTGTATCTTAAGCCTATCTTCTGGAGTATTGGCTATTCCTGCCAGCTTGGTGTCATCTGCAAATTTGATGAGTTCCCCATCTATCCCCTCATCTAAATCGTTGATAAAGATGTTGAAGAGCACTGGGCCCAGAACAGAGCCCTGGGGCACCCCAGTACACACTTCCTTCCATGTAGATGCAGTTCCATTGAGGGCCACACGCTGAGTACGGCCTGTCAGCCAGCTACGAATCCATCTGGTGGTGATGCTATCTAACCCACATTTTTCTATCTTATCAAGTAGTAGGTTGTGATCTACTTTATCAAATGCCTTACTGAAATCCAAGTAAATTAAATCTACAGCATTCCTCTGGTCCACTAGTTTTATCACTTGGTCAAAGAATGCAATAAGGTTTGTCTGGCACGATCTGTTTTTGACAAACCTATGTTGGCTTTTAGTGATAACTTTGTTTGCATCAAGGTGTTCACTGATTTGTTGTTTGATTATCTTTTCCAGAATCTTCCCAGGTATTGAGGTCAGGCTGATAGGTCTGTAGTTTCCTGGATCTATTTTTTTCCCTTTTTTGAAGATGGGAACTACGTCAGCTCTCTTCCAGTCCTCTGGTAGTTCCCCAGTGCTCCAGGATCTTTGAAAAATATAGTTCAGTGGTTCTGAGATCACGTCTGCCAGTTCCTTGAGAACTTTGGGGTGTAATCCATCTGGTCCTGTGATTTGAACTCGTCTAGGCTGGACAGGTGCTCACTTACCATTTTCTTGCCTATCTTAACTTGCGTTTCTATTCTGTTTTTTATGGCACTGGTTTGGGTAGGTTGGACTGTTTTTTCCCTTTGTGTAAAGACAGATGCAAAAAATGAATTAAATAGTTCTGCTTTCTCCCTATTGCTTGTCACCTTCTTGCCACTTTCCCCCACTAATGGACCAATCATTTCCTTAACTTTTTTCTTGTTTCTTATATGTTGAAAGAAGCTTTTTTTGTTATTTTTGACTTTGGTTGCAAGCCTTAGTTCATTTTGAGCCTTAGCTTCCCTCACTTCATCTTTGCAGGCACTGGCTGTTTGCTGATATTATGCCTTAGTTATGTGCCCCTCTTTCCACTTCCTATACTTGTCCCTTTTATCTTTCAGTTTATCATAGAGTTCTTTATGCAGCCATGCTGGTTTCCTTTGAAAGCTGTTATTTTTCTTCTTTGTTGGTATTGTGCTAGACTGGGCCTTTATTATCTCACTTTTCAAAATTTCCCAAGCTTCTTGAGTTGTTTTCCCCTTTAAGATTCTCATCCATGGAATTCTTCCCAAGGTCTCTCTAAGTTTATTGAAATTAGCTCTTTTAAAGTCCAAGACTTTAGTTTGGCTGTATTCTATTGCTTGTGCTTCCATAATGTTGAATTCCAATATTACATGATCACTTCCCCCCAAGGTTCCTGTGGCTTTGACACTTTCTACCATTTCATCTCTGTTAGTGAGAATTAAATCCAATATGGCTAATCCCCTAGTTCCCTTCTCTACTTTTTGGGAGAGAAAGTTGCCTGCTAGACTTGTCAGGAATCTGTTAGATCAGACGTGTCAAACACAAGGCCCGGGGGCCGGATCCGGCCCGCAAACTGGTTTCATGCGGCCCGCGAAGCCATCCTAGAAACAGTGAGGGAACGGCCCCCACTGCCTTGGTCCTGGCCCAGAGACCCTTCTTTTGCCAGAGACCCTCAGATCTGTCCCACTCCTGCCCAGGCCCCCACAGGCACCCTTGATGCAAACGATGTAGAGCTGGCCATGCCCACCCAGTAGGCCATACACACTCTAGCCACGCCCACCCACTAGGCCACGCCCACCCTGGCCATACCCACCCGGCCCCCTGAGGGCAACCGCAATGCTGATGCGGCCCTCAATGAAATTGAGTTTGACACCCCTGTGTTAGATCTTCCACTTGGTGCAGAGTTTGTCTCCCAGTATATATCAGGGTAATTAAAGTCCCCCATTACTATTGTGATGCGCTTCCTACATACCTTAGTTAACTGACTAGCAAAAAGTTCATCTATTTCCTCTGTTTGGTTGGGCAGCCTATAGTATACACCTATGACAATGTCATTTTTCCCCCTTTTATATTGACCCAAATATATTCAAGTTTACAGTTTTCATCATTGTTATGCTCTATTTCTGTAGCGATAAAGTTATTTCTTATAGAGAGAGCAACTCCACCTCCTCTTTTGTTTAGTCTATTTCTTTTAAATAATTTAAATCCCTCTAGCTGTGTGTTCCATTTGTGGGTTTCATCCCACCATGTTTCTGTAATGGCAACAATATCATATCCGCCCTCATTTACCTGAATTTCTAGTTCAACCTGCTTACTGTTCATACTCTGCGCATTGACATTTGAGTCCTTTATGACTGACCCTGTGTTTACTTGCTACATAACTTGTGTGGTGCCTAAGTTCCCCTATCTTCTTAGATTGCCGGGGACAGTGATGTTCTGTATCAATTAACTCACTGTCCCCGTTGTTTAGTTTAAATATTCCTTCAGAAAAGCTGTGAATATCTTGGCTGTTCACTAATTGTGAAGTCTGTTCTAGTGCAGCTTTTCTGATCCTCAGCAACACAACTCAACATGTTGAGTGGGGAATTCTGGGAGTTGAAATCTACATAGCTTAAAGTTGCTAAAGAGAAGCAAGTGTACTGGGGTCAGCATCTCATGGCATAACTTATAGGGTGAAGCTTATAGAGGGATTTACCATTTAAAGCAGGAGGAGTGCAGCATAGACTGAAATAGCTTTGTTCCTTTACATATTACTTGAATTTACTCCATTTGTTTTCCTAAATCTACTTTGAATGGGAAAAGAAGCCTCCATTTATTCTATTTAGAATTTTGCAATGCCGTTACAAAGCAAGTTTACATGCTGAAAACTACAATATTCTGAATGTTGTGATTCAGTTCATTCTAGTGGAATTAGTTATGAAAGTTGTTGTTGTTGTTGTTGTTGTTACCTGCAAAGTCGTGTCCGACCCATCGCGACCCTATGGACATCATTTCTCTAGGCCTTCCTGTCCTCTACCATCTTCTGGAGTCCATTTAAGCTCACACCTACTGCTTCAGTGACTCCATCCAGCCACCTCGTTCTCTGTCGTCCCCTTCTTCTATTACCCTCAATCTTTCCCAGCATTAGGCTCTTCTCCAGTGAGTCCTTCCTTCTCATTAGGTGGCCAAGGTATTTGAGTTTTAGCTTCAGGATCTGGCCTTCTAAAGAGCAATCAGGGTTGATCTCCTCTAGGACTGACCGGTTTGATCGCCTTGCAGTCCAAGGGACTCGCAGGAGTCTTCTCCAGCACCAGAGTTCAAAGGCCTCAATTCTTTGGTGCTCAGCATTTTTATGGTCCAACTTTCACTGCCATACATTGCAACTGGGAAGACCATAGCCTTGACTATACGCACTTTTGTTGACAGGGTGATGTCTCTGCTTTTTAGTGTGCTGTCTAGATTTGCCATGGCTTTCCTCCCCAGGAGCAAGCGTCTTTTAATTTCTTGGCTGCAGTCCCCATCTGCAGTGATCTTGGAGCCCAGGAAAATAAAATCTGTCACTACCTCCATTTCTTCCCCATCTATTTGCCAGGAATTGAGAGGGCCAGATGCCATGATCTTGGTATTCTTAATGTTTAGTTTCAACCCAAGTTTTGCACTCTCCTTCTTCACCCGCAACAAGAGGCTCGTTAGTTCTTCTTCACTTTCTGCCATTAGAGTGGTATCATCTGCATATCTTAGGTTGTTGATATTTCTTCCAGCAATCTTAATTCAACTTTTGATTCATCTAGCCCTGCCTTTCTCATGATGTGCTCTGCATATAAGTTAAATAGGCAGGGCGACAGTATACAGCCTTGCCAGACTCCTTTCCCAATTTTGAACCAATCAGTGGTTCCTTGTCCAGTTCTCACTGTTGCTTCTTGGCCCACATATAGGTTTCTCAAGAGACAAATAAGATGGTCTGGTACGCCCATCTCTTTAAGGACTTGCCACAGTTTGTTATGATCCACACAACCAAAGGCTGTAGCATAGTAAATGAAGCAGAAGTAGATGTTTTTCTGAAACTCTCTAGCTTTCTCCATGATCCAGCGTATGTTGGCAATTTGATCTCTAGTTCCGCTGTCTCTTTGAAATCCTGCCTGTACTTCTGGTAGTTCTCGCTCCACATACTGCTGACGTCTAGCCTGTAGGATTTTAAGCATAACTTTACTAGCATGCGAAATGAGTACAATGGTGTGATAATAATAATAATAATAATAATCATCATCATCATCATCTTCATCATCATCATCATCATCGTCATCATCATCATCATCACATTGGTTTGTGCTTAAACTGTAAGCCGCCCTGAGTCTTCGGAGAAGGGCGGGATATAAATGGGATTAAAATAATAATAATAATAATAATAATAATAATAATAATAATAATAATAATAATAATAATAATAATAATAATAATAATAATAATAATAATAACAACAACAACATTAGTTTGTGCTTAAATTGTAAGCTGCCCCGAGTCTTCGGAGAAGGGCGGGATATAAATGGGATAATAATAATAATAATAATAATAATAATAATAATAATAATAATAATAATAATAATAATAATAATAATAATAACAATAATAATAATAACAACAACAACATTAGTTTGTACTTAAATTGTAAGCTGCCCCGAGTCTTCGGAGAAGGGCGGATATAAATGGGATAATAATAATAATAATAATAATAATAATAATAATAATAATAATAATAATAATAATAATAATAATAACAACAACATTAGTTTGTGCTTAAATTGTAAGCTGCCCCGAGTCTTTGAAGAAGGGTGGGATATAAATGGGATAATAATAATAATAATAATAATAATAATAATAATAATAATAATAATAATAATAATAATAATAA